>CM068835.1:26488310-26535810 GCA_028554795.2 Sinohyriopsis cumingii | reverse complement strand
CAGTCCCACGATCTATTCCCCTGTTCAATTCCCCTTGTCCCTAGACAGACCCAAACTCTATTCCCCATGTTCAATTCCCCTTGTCCCTAGACAAGCCCAAACTCTATTCCCCATGTTCAATTCCCCTTGTCTCTAGACAAGCCCAAACTCTATTCCCCATGTTAAATTCCCATTGTCCCTAGAGTGGCCCAGCAATTTTCCCCATGTTAAATTTCCATTGTCCCTAGAGTGGCCCAGGGGTGTTTTTAATGGTAATTCCCATTGTCCCTAGGGTGGCCCCATTCACTACTCTTATGGTTATTCATAGAAGGGTTCATAACATAAAATTGATGAACATTATTCCAAAATAAATTAAGTAGCATTTTTAAAGGAAAATGATCAAATTTATAATCAGTATTAAGTCATCTCGTCTGCATAAATACTGGCCGAAAGTCATATTTATTTCGTAAAGTGCTTAGCCGAGATAAAAATAACTCTGGCATTTTTGGTGTGGTCGGTGCGTGTTGAGGTCAGTGGGATGGTATGTGTTAAGGTCGGTCTGTGTTAAAATTTATCAAATCGTGAAGAAAGCAACAATATATATGATTTTTACTTTGTTCGTGGTATCTGTGAAAACATGCGTTGACTTTGCCATTCCTGTGAAAACACGTGCTGACTTTACCATTCCTGTGAAAACATGTGTTGACTTTACCATTCGTGTGAAAACATGTGTTGACTTTACCTTTCTTGTGAAAACATGTATTGACTTTACCGTTCCTGTGAAAACATGTGTTGACTTTACCGTTCTTGTGAAAACATGTGTTCACTTTACTGTTCTTGTGAAAACATGTGCTGACTTTTCCATTCCTGTGAAAATAAGTGCTGACTTTACCATTCTTGTGAAAACATTGTTGACTTTACCATTCCTGTGAAAACGTGTTGACTTTACCATTCCTACTTGTGATGGTCATGCCAGTAAGACTGAACACGGAAGTATACACTGGCCTTATTTATAGATGCTATAAAATACCATGATAGAAACTTCATAAATTTGTTAATTTATGGGCCACTGTACTTATCCTTACATTTCTTTCAGAAAGAAGATATGAGCGATATATTTCATAAAGCTGTCAATTAGATGGATTTTATATCACTTTAAATAACGTTATAGCCTCAATTTCACCAATATGTTGCTGTCAGTCAAATGTGTTTTATAACCTTGAGGCAACCATCTGGACTCCATTTAACAAACATAAATCTTCAAGTTATGTAAATACTTTATATTTATGACTTGTCAATTTTAAGTGATACTCTGCTTTTGAAATCTGAGCTTTAGTTTTAAGGTCAAGATCGGCGTCATTAAATGAATAAAAAAATTCTCAACCGTCATTATGTCATTCTTTTTCATAATTAAGATCTTCAAAAAGACTTTTTGCCTTTCAAAAATGTATTAATTTCGTACATTTACTGCCTTTCTTTGCAAAACCTTTATTTATTTTGAAGCATTGAGATCCATAGGACTTGATTAAAGAGAGACGTGGTAAAAGTTATACTTACTTTTAATCCATAATATGGTATCTGACATTTTCTCTACATACAGAATAATATTAACTTGTACTAATTTAGAATGACATCTGATTAGGAGAATACAATATCAATCCTAATAATGACATAATCTATGATTTAGTTATGTTTATATTTTAGACAATGTGACTCAACAGTTTGTGTTGGCATCAAAGTTATCATACTTAGAACTCTGTGGAAGGAATTGTAAGTATATAATTGTAGTTGTCACCAATAAATGAAAACAATTTGAACATACATATTCCTTTCATCAAACAGAAAACAAAAATAACACACACACACACACACACACACACACACACACACACAAATGCAAAGTATTGCCTGAGTAAATAAAGTACTTCATATAATTATGTATCAAAGATCCATCAAAGAAAAGTTACTATAAAGCAATTATTAGGAACATGCAAGATGCGAAATATTAAGTATGAAGTTTATATATATTTATATATACTAACAATTATATGGTCTATAACTAAGTAGCAAAATATAAAACCAGCAAGTTTAGTAAAATTGAGCAAATGAATTATTTCCATTGAATTCAAAATTAAAATATAAAAGGAACTTACAGAAAGTAAACTAAATCCAAAATAATCCTACAAGTTCTGTTACAATCCAATAGTATAGAGTGTTCTGAGTATATTCCAACGTTGAATATGCTGATGTACCAATAGTCTTGAATGTGCTGATATATCAATAGCCTTGAAATATCATAATGAATTTATCCAGAATATTTTTGAACGAGTCCTCAATAATCACAAAGTAGTAATTTAGTCCAAAAGGTAAATGAGCATTTACTAATTAAAATGAATAATTTAAATAAATAATTCCTTTCAAATTGTAACTGAACGTAACAAAAAATAATTAAATCACAGACTGATCTTAAAATAGGAATGAAGATTTTGTTGACAAACTCTTATATATATATATATATATATATATATATATATATATATATATATATATATATATATCCCCATTTGACCTATGTGGCAATAGCAGTTTTTTGGAAGAAAAAAAATCATCTTAATAGAAAGTTACGCGAACCTGTACACATGTTCGCTTCCAGAACCTTCTAAGGTCATAATCAAGGCTAGTTCTTGAACTCAAACCCAATTATACATCTATTTATAACATGACAAAAACAAACAAAATCTAAAAATTACATACACACTAAAACTCTATTCTCAGTAATGGACAAACTAAGTATACAGAACACACGCACGCACGCACAGACACACACATACATAACTACATACATAATTAATTATAAACGATCAGTGACTGAAGCCAATGAATACTACACGTTTTAGCTGAAAGTTGTGCGTACTGAACTAACACAGATTGTTCTCCAAGTCAAAATTTCAGGAGGTAATGTAGATATTGCCCTCTAGATTAAAATAAAAGAATATCGTTAGTGTTATCGTTCATAGATACTCGATAATCTTTGTCAGCTTTAGTGTATGACCTATAATTAACGAAATCAAAGTCTAAATTGCTGTCATTTTGTGTCAAAAACTAGATTCTTCTTGCATAGAATAAACTTAAAAGTATCTACACCAGTCGCTGTATATATTTAGTCAAGGATATCATGCAATCTCAGTTTGAAATATATCGTAAGTAAATACGTGTGCAAATGTAACTCCAACAAAGACGAGTTCAAGGCAAAAACGTTTATTCGACTTGTATGCAGAGTTAAAGACACAATTTATCATACGTAGGGGTAGGGGTTGGTGGAGGAAGAGCTGGTATATGTGACTAAGTGTCGCATTTTTGTCAGGCCTACAGAGTCATAAATTACTTTGCAAGAAAAGACAGCCAGACAGAGATTACAAGGGAAGCAATCTTTACTATGTGTATACTTTTCAACCATTGTAGCTTATAGTTATATCCCTTTCAAATCTGTAGTAAATGAACTTCACCAAACCTCAATTTTCCTAAGTTCAGTGTTCTGAAATACAGACAAGAGCATACCATTTTCCAAACGCACGACACATAACAAGTCTTAGAATTCTTTATAACCGCTATCTAGCACACTTTGGTTGTGCTGAGCAAAAACAAATGTAATGACAAGAATGGGATAACGTCGCTGTAAATTTCTAAATCGGCTAATCGTACAGCAAATAACTTCATGTATTTGTTCTTAGACTATAGGTCGCTGCTTGCTACAGGTGATATATTAGCATACACAGAATGGTCGCGGATCCAAAAAGTCTGAGAACCATAGTCTTATTGTGTACCAAACGATGTCAACAGAGTTAACCAACAATGGTATAAGGACCTCTCCCCAATCCACCAATTTAAATACCAATGAAAAATCTCTTTCTTTTCACAAAAACAAAACAAACCCAAAAAATGTATTTATCAACGATAATTATAATAATAATTATAATGCTACTAAATTTTATTTACAAAAACATTGACATAATTAATTATAAACTAAATGCAGTTTTCATATTGGTCCTGCATTTGAAACGTATTGGTACATTACTAGTGGAGCTTAACAATGCAAAATTAATGAATTACGAATTTTCAAGAACGCAAAAAGGCAATAATTAAACACGTAGTTCATTGCATAACACGAGGCTCTCAATATATAAGAAAATACAAAAAGTCACAGAGATATCACATGGTTATAGTGTTCATAGTGAGACAGCAAGAGATATCACATATACTTACTATGTTCATCGTGAGATAGTGAGAGATATCACATATAGTTACTATGTTCATCGTGAGATAGTGAGAGATATCACATATAGTTATATTTCAGACGTTTATTTTTGATAGAGGCTCTATGGTGCATGTTTCAACCTTTGATTCAAATGATTCCTAACACTGTACAGATGTAGGCCTTGTGATAGTGTCTGGCATCGTGGTCTTTTATATAAAGTGAGGCTATACCGAATCGGTTATCCACTTTTGCAATGGATTAAAAATGAGTATACATATGAAATGCTGTGTCGTACGAGATTATATGCTGATGATAGTTCTCTGGCAAATTCTTCAAATCATTTTATTAGATGGAACATTTTTTTAAATGCTAATTTTCAAACTCATAAAATCTAGTCAAACCGATGGTTATCTAATTTCAATAAAAAAAATAACAAAAAAATAAAAACAATATTTAAAAAAAAATAACAACAAACGGATGGGATGCTATTTCTACTCGTTTGCCGGTCTAATCTTTTTTTTTACAGTAATCTTTCAAAATTAAATAATTTAGAGGCTGTAAAAACACCTCCAATCAACTCGTAGTACCGATCGGAAATTACCATCACATATACATTATTTCGTTAAAGCGATAAAATTAAACTAATTACAAAATCTCTGGAAAATTATGTTGATCATTGACAGAATCATGTCCATGTCGTTTGGGACGGTTATTCTGCAGCAAATTTAGATAGATTTAAAAAAAAATATGTAATTAGAAATGTAACAGAACCAATAACTAGATGTACCAGAACAAAAATTCATTTAAGGAGACTTCTGGCCAAAACTAAGGGAAACAGAAAGTTTAATAAAAGGTCAATGTTGATAAATTTATCAGTTTTCAGTGTTATTACTATCTATATGATTTGCTGTCACACCCGGTCGTTAATGACAAAAACATCGTAATCATCTTTGTGTACTTACGGTGGGGGTATCGTACAGTAAACTGGTCTATGGTCCATCGAAGGAAATTATTTTCCACCAGCAATTGATTATAACTTCCTGTGTCTTTTTATTTTGCTTGATCATGGTTCTCCATTTATGTGATACAAATTGGAGCACAATATTTTATCAGAGAAACCTGAAGACCTTTTAATTATAGATGTTAAGATTTTATTAATATATATTTTACACAAACGTTTTCTTTGCTCATGGTCCTGTGTGTGTGTGTGTGTGTGTGTGTGTGTGTGTGTGTGTTTATATGTATCCGTGTTATTTTAGTTAGTCAAGTGATTTATAACAGCTGGCGAGGTTTTAGTTTAAGCACTTATGGTTTTCATAATAAGGCGCTAAAACAGCTTACTCCAATAATCAATACAGTTTGATAAGATTAAATATCCATCTGAAGTCGTTTATATCTCCATCCTCCACCCCATCCCCATCCCCATCCTCAACCACATCCCCATCCCCATCCCCATCCCATTTTCCTACCTTCCCACACTGCGACTTGAAAATCATTCAAAATGGAAAAGAATGTGAAGCAAATTAAATCATTTTCCTTATTTCTGTATAGTAACTTGACAAAGCGAAAACCGAATGATGTGACATGGCTTTAGAACTACGATTAGCTGTCTGTTATTTAATCTACCTTCATTCAGAGGACTAGCACATGACAGCCATTATAACACTTTGTATACAGTTGTATATATTTGGACTCTAAAAATACACATAACGAAATTATCAGTCACGATCTCTCATGCGCTGTGCAATGCTCTGTCGATTATACAGCGACTACCATTGTCCGGTTATGAAGAAGAATCAACAATACAGACTATGCCCTGTGGTCCAACAAAACGGGTGTTCTTCTGTATCAAATTTGAAAACATTCTTATTGCAATTCTGTCCTTATGCTACAAATGTTTCGTTGTCTTTACACACTTTGACGTTAATGCTGATTTACAGAGTTTGTTTCTCGATAACAAAAGATATAGATAACAATTAAGGTGCAGTATGCATATTTCACACATCCTACACATATTCTTACACATATGGCCCTTTTTCTCAAGAAATAGCGGTGCACAATGCTAGCACTTGGTCTATTTTAAAAGAAAACAAAGCAAAGTAATGAATGAGTGGAATCACACTGTTAATTTTTTAAGAGAGACGCATATTTACTCTAAATAATCAAATTTGTATTATCTGCAATTTTGATCTCTCTTCTGCATAACCCAGAAGTACCTCTCGCGGTTTCTTCGACATTATAGCGGAAAATGCAATGGAAAGAGTACTGGCCTTGTTGACATAGCAACGGAAAGTGCAAGGAAGAGATTGCTGGTCTTGTTGACATAGCAACCGAAAGTGCAAGGAAGAGATCGCTGGATATGTTTACAGAGAATTAAGGAGGTTTACATTTCAAAATAATGGCATGAGAAGTGTGAAGTTTGATGATAACGTTATGAAAAAGATGTAAAGACAGAAAGGTACATTTAAATGTATGAATAACACACACATTCACATACACGCACACAAACACACACGCACACACAAACACACACACACTTGTATACATACACTCAAACCCTAGATAGAAAGGGTTTGTAATGGAACAAGATAAACCTGCTTATCTTTAACTTACGGTCAAACAGTGAATCAGTTGGAAATCTAATTTCAACTCATTGCAGGTACTGTGTGCCGTATGATAATATCGTTTTAAAGTGAATTGCTCTTATCTACATATTCTCAATAGCATGAGAAATGCATGCAGAATGGAAAAATACTGTTTTACTACAATCTCTAAAAAAAAGCAGTACAAATATAATGTAATAAATCTGGAGTATGCGTAATTGGTTATAGCGCCCAGTTTTAAGGAATTCTTATATTTTTGTGATTACTTGTCTGATTATTGGAATTCGGTGCAATGAAAATATTCGTTAGCCCGAATAATTAGCCAATTACTAGGCGCAAACGTCACGGAGTGATGTGTTAGTGAGTTACCATGATGTCATAGTTCACAGTAGTGAATTCAGGTCAACACCGAACGACTGTCCTTAGTCCCTATTAAAATCTAGTGGTGTACATTGGTGGTGTGACTGCAGTGGCCGTTTTTACGGTAGAAAATTGGTAAATTACACAAAGGAATCAATAAGAAGGGACTCGGCAGCAGGGCCGGCGCTACCATATAGGCAAACTAGGCAGCCGCCTAGGGCGCTGATTTCAGGGAGCGCATATTTAATTTTTTAAAATTGTTTATTAATTTTGAAATTGATATTTCCGTGGGGGTGGGGGGAGCACCAGAATCTAACTTTGCCTAGGGCGCGAGATAGTCTGGCCGGGTCTGGGGCCTGCCCTGCTCGGCAGATACCGTTTATGTCGCCATTGTGGCAAATGTGATGCAGTTGTACTGGCGAAATGTGCATGGAAACCATGGATTGACTGGCCTAAGGTAGCTTAGTTAAAATAGTTTCCAGTGTTAGGGGATAGTTGTATGGTTTCTGCGGCGTGAACTGCTGGTGGTACGGAAACCTAACGAAGAGAAACCATGCAGATGTGCGGACGATATATATTTGGCAGGTTGTGAGATCTGTGGTCTTGGATTGATTAGAGTAAAATTTGTGTATAGAACGGACACGTCGGGCTTTCTAATTTGCAACTGAAGTTGTATGGAAGTCCTTGGAAATTTGGGGCAAACTTGTGACTTCTAGCGGGAATCGCGCCAGGGTTTGACACCGCTAGGTCAAGTAAAGACCCCTGGCTTGTAACAATACGATAGTAATGCAAAATATAGCAGAACCTAATAATGTCATGGCTGACAGATACTGTCGTGTCCTGAGTTTTACACTGAGATCAGCGTCACACACTTTTGCACAAAGAGGACAATGCAAGCTATGATACATATGTGTAAGGTATGATACATATGTGTAAGCTATGATACATATGTGTAAGCTAATTTTTAACTGAAGGGCTTTTGATAAATCTCTCAACATACTTTTGTATCCAAGTTAAATTACTTTTGTATTTCATAATGTTGTAATTATTCCGTTCAAAGCGAAACATTATTTGCATGCTTTTCCCTAAAGAGAATTCAGAATTGTGTGTTTTCTCTGGATCTTGTAGGAAAAAAGGAATCATACAGTTAACATGAAAACGACAGCTATTACATACACCTTTAATTAATTCTAAGAAGGGCAATTAATATTGACTTCAGTGTGTGTGTGATTTGGATTTTTAACGTAGCTTTAACAATTTTTCAGTCATATCGCTACGATGTCTGCAATGTGGCAGTTTATAGTGATGTCTAGCACTGGGGCATCATGCCGCAGACATGTAGCATGATGTCCCACCCAGTCACATTATCCTGACACCGGGCCGACCAGTCCTAACACTAACCTCTTAATGCTGAGCGCCAAGCGAGGCAGCTGTTAGTACCATTTTTGTAAGTCTTTGGTACGACTCGGCCGGGGATCGAACCCACGACCTCCCGCATCCGAGGCCGACGCTTTAACCACTAGGCCACCGGAACGAATATTTACTTCAACTAAGCTATAAACTTACATTCGTCATAAAAACGTGACATAAAATCTCAGAGACAACATGAACAATACAAGTAGAATTGATATATATAAGCAGAATTTATATATATATATATATATATATATATATATATATATATATATATATATATATATATATATATATATATATATATATATATATATAAGTAGAATTGATATATGCAAGTCTACACGTTACACGCAGATAACCCAAGGAAATACAATTTTTTTTTATCGGCAAGTGAAAAAATGAACTTACTGACGTTCCCAAATCCAAGCTGCCTTCTGGAATCTTGGCTACTTCGTCTACTACCCATATTTAGAATACTGGCTAAACTGTCCCAGAAGATCGTGCCACTTTCAGTTGTAAGAGTTTTTGGAAAAAGTAAATTAAGTCCGCACAACGCTCGTGGAATCACATTTGAATCAATATATCCAACGAAAGTATGAAGTCGACATTATACCTGTCTATTCTCTGGCAATTTTAGTTGAGAAAATTCTTCCTAGGACAACATGGACCATGGCATTTTACTTTGAGAACTTAGTGAGATAACTATATGACCCACATGCCCATTGTTCAAGATAATCATTACAAACCTAACCCCCTGCGTTGTGTGGAAAGATAGTAAATCTAATTTCAGCCAATTATATCAAAACATAAACAACAAAACAACTATCGAGAATATTTGGTTCTTTTGAAAGTGAAGTTTTAAAGGGCATATACATTTATGTTTTGTTACGGGGGAGCAATCACACAAAAAAATTACAAAATTAACATTTAAATTTAATTTGATTATCTTTAATGAATATGATTGCTAGTGACGAATACAATTATCGATAACGTATTCATACATTGTAATTAGTAAGGCAGGTGGCCAGAAATCAATGCAATTGTCACCAAAATGGACGTTGATCCCTGTTACATTCATCACATACCCTAATTGACAGTTGAAATCGGAAAAGAGCATCAACATGCAAGTATCTTACCCCATTATTTGATTCTAGCACAACTATGGCACACGCTATCTTGAAAGTTCAATATTCAAGGAAATTTCGATCTGCTTAAATCGTGTCCCCGGCTGTACCTATACACTAACAAGTATGGTATCTTTCTGTGTTACTAAGACGTAGTCCATAGATATGCATGTCAGCAGGCACATGCGTGAAATAGGAATATTTAAATGAGGCCAAATTTCCTAAGATCCTTAGATTGAGATGAAGACATGACCTTCATTCATCAGTTAATTGTCAATTAAGAATAGAGATCTGTGTGACAAAGATTGCATGCTCATCACAAAGAAATCCTATTAATATGGGGATCCTAAGTCTTCTTTTGATATTCGTCACTTAGAATTGGATCGGTATCCAAAAATGAGCTTCAACAGCATAAGAGGCACATGCGTAAAATATGAACACTAATTCAAATAAGCTAATTTTCCACTATGGCCTACATTAAGTGATACCATTATAACGAATGGGACGAGGCAGGCACATTCTCTAATGGTATGTGAGAAAACTGAAATTGGTGGAAATTATACAAGGAAAAATGATAACAACCAGATCTGGATCCGGATGGAAGGTTTGTTGGAGGAAGAGAGATCGGTGTATACTATCACGGTTATGGTTTCCATGTTAGACAATTGAGCTAATCTCTTCGGTGTATATACGTATCCTATTTTCAACTGCACCCAAAGCTCATAGTATCAGCTTGGGTCGGCAAATGTACTTGAGCAATGTACTTTACTCCAATTGCCTTGGTGCTAAATAATGAACATATGATGCTTTACAGTAAAACACCAAAATCAACAACAATCGCATTCAAAGCCAGCTTATTCGTGGATGTTTATTCCACACTGTTTGTGGACATGCTGTAACCGAGATTTGTTTTGTGGTGTTATTAAAAACGGTTATGAAATTGCTTTGTCATCAGAATAATTTAGATCTTGGACATTATTCGATTTCATTCTTTTGAGTGCCACCTAGTTTATTTTCATCGGTATGGCTTCTCTCACGTTATGTTGCGTGTTTGTGTGCCACTGAATATCACACTTTTTCCATCAGCTCAACAAATCATGTATTTTTATTTCTTGACTGACTGCAATCCTGGTGTCCTCTTGCGGTTTCATACCATAGTTCTAATCTTCGAATGTGATGAAGAATACTATAAAATATAGCCGGACACACATATCATCATTGCTTAAATGTACGGTTCTTTTCTATACATAGTTCCTAGTATTTAAGAAGACTAATATTTTTTTTTAAAAAACTAGACCAACAAAAAAAACCTCTTACATGTTTACATTTTAAAATCTGATGCAACTTCAAACTATTACGAAATCCAAATCTTCAGTCAGGATTCCTTGTTGAACATTCCTTCATTCACAATTTAAAAAAGTATATATCCATTTAAATCAGATTCTATATTCTTGAAAAGAAATATTTTCAGATGAAACTTGTGCCCAGTTTGAAAACCCCAATCGTATTTGAATTTTTGTGTACATAGAGGTTAGATAAATTTATTAGTCAAGGAAAAGGACCCACGTTAATAAAATATTGGTGTTGATGTTCCCCACTTGATCATGATTAAAGCTATAGACCGTCAAGAACCTGGGACTTAATTCTGGTTTGGATGAGTATTGTAACACGAAAATGGGGCTTATATGGATCCTAGTTTGTCTTCTGTTTCAAGCGAATGCCAATCTTTAGAGCAGATTTTAGCCCAGAACTATTTCAGCATTTGCGTTTACCGTACTATCTCAGGTTCAGATGACCAAACCCATTAAGTTCAGTGGCATCTGAGTATTTGCTGTAGTGTACCATACTTTTTTGTTAATATCAGATCATCGAAGAAAAAGCGAGAATACGCTTAGAATTTTGATATCAAGATAACACAATAATTTATTATATTAAGGGTTAATTTTAGCCATGAAATGTGACGGCAAATTTACCTAACCTGTATAGATTCCGTGTCATGTCTTATTATAGAATCAAGTACAGACGAAAATATTTGTCCTGAACAAATCTCGCTATTAAAGTGGTGGTAAAAGTTTCGGGAAACGATTTTTAAGGAAGATATCTCAATTTGCAATAATCTTATTTAGTTTCTAAAACTTAAGTATAATTCATCCATGAATTAAGCAATTACTCTATTTACTGGATTTACCGTAACTAAAGAAACTGATGCATTTATTGAAAGTTGAGTATGGCAACAACATTAGAGTGTCACGAACCAGAGGTTGCACATTCAGTCAAACAAGGACATATTTGTTTTTCCTAAAATAAAAGAGAGACCTTTTGATCTCCAGTCACTGTTACGACTCTATGGTCTAAAACTACGTAACAAAAAGAAGCACAACTAACAAGTTTGGTATAATTGACAATAGGAATTTATTTACCTAAAATACTAAGTGAACAAATTAAAAATAACTTAGAATGAAATCCTAAAATCCCAATGTTCTATTACTTCCAAAAGTTTTGAATCATCCGAATGAATTCCAGAGGTATTCCGTATGATAGTAAACTGATTTGTCAGATTAAATCGATATGATACAATCCAAAAATGTATTTAAATGAATTCGCCGTAATTCCAACACATCTATAAATATAAAATAGTCTTTAAATAAATGTTAATGCACAATAATTCCAACGAATTATTAAATAAATACATTCATCGCAATGAATAAATCAAAATTTATAGTACTACTAAGAATGCCTAAATCCACTTAGTGATTCTATCATAAATAGCTAATGCGTAATTACTAAAATAAAAGACGGTTCAATGACTATTCTTAAATGCACATCGAACCTGTAAAAAAGGGTCACGTGGGTTACTCCACTCACATCATGTGATGTTGCTTGAATTATAGCACATCTCAACCTTGAAACTTATGAATGGATATACACATTTGATACATGACTCGTCTTACAGTACAAATCCATTCATAGGATACCTTCATTAAAATGTCATTAACAAATGACCCTTACAAAACTATTATTTCCAAAATAATGAACATGATATAGTTAAACATAACATCACAAACGCCAACACACGGACTTATTTTGGGTTACAAAACTTAAATCTACTCCGGGGATCATCATTAAACCGTTGGTAGGAAATCTATTCTTTCCTGCGTTTATTTTTATGGTCATAATGTACCAGTAGTAGATTATCGCCTTCTTTGTCTAGTCACGGTTTGACAATTATTTGTTTTATAATCTGGAAAAAGAACAGACATGTATTTAAAAGTAACTTCAACCAGTATAATTGGACTCACTTTTTTGTGGCGTAGCTTACACGTATAAATGTCGATTCAATATAATTAGATTCAACTCGTCACGAAATAGAAAATTGTGATTTTGAATCTTCACTTGACTGGAACTAGAGTTGAAGTAGTTCATTGCTTAATTCTAAACAATGTTCTTCGGTTGTGGAATCTGTAACGTTCTTTGTGCATTAGTGTACTGAAGAATTTGAAAAAGTTTACACACTTAGTTTAATTCTAGTGTTCTCTCGATCCTAGGATGATGTTGAATTAATGTTATTTTTTCAATAAAACGTGTTTCAATGAAATGAAATGGTTCGAAGAAAATTTGTATATAAAAGTAAGCATCATATTCACGTATGTTAGCACCACCACCACCCATTTCCCCGATCCACATCGTCTCAGTCCGCCGAAAAAAGATCATGAAACAATCACAACTGTTTGCAGCTAGATGATTAGAATAACGACCTGGTAAAGCTTAATCTGCACGAGCTTCTGAGGGCTTTGCTCCCTCGAATTCCGACCCACAACTGCTTAATTGTAACGCCCCTCCCTCCCACACGATATTTCTGGATCTGTCACTGATATTAGTCTATTTCTTCTTGCTGTTAGCTTTGCTTACCGAGAAACTAAAATCTACATTTTCAGGTAGTATGTTTGAATTTTAAGCATTACATCACCGCTCTTTCTACCCCATGAAGTCTGTTATAAAATATCCTGTTTCGAAGTTTTGTCGATATCTTTTGGAACATGGGTACGTTCATATACCCTTTAACGTTGAAATTAGTAAATTTTTCCACACAGATCTCCAACAAATCTTCAAGACAGTATTCTTCTGCTAAACAGCATATTTCACAGTATCTGAGTATCGTTAAATTAGTATCAAATTCGTCAGGTACTGACAACAGCTCCGTTAACAGACAATTTTTGCATTCCTCCAGAAGACGTTGTACCTGGTATTCGTGTGCTAAAGGCAACACCCCATGTATATTGGCATCTGAAAGAGAATGTAAGTATCATGCTATTAAAATTTAAGAATTGACTTGCACCAAGAAAACTTCGCAGATCTGAAACCTTTTAAATGACCTGATTCGTTTCAATGGACGCAGTTATTTAATAATCAACATTAGCTTTGCCAGTTAAATACAGGTTAAACGAGTTACATTTCAGAACCAATTTTGAAAGGTAAAGAAGTTTGAACAGCTCTCGTTGATTTGTGTAATTCTCGTTATTGTGCTAAGCTCTATTATATACTTATGAAGTAACCAAATATCAATGTGACAAATTAAAACATCTGCTAATGTAGACGAGAAAGCGAGTGATTATATCCACGATACAAACTATGAACCTTTCATTATTATTATCTAAACATGACGTCTATACCTTTCATTATTATTATCTAAACATGGCGTCTATACCTTTCATTATTATTATCTAAACATGGCGTCTATACCTTTCATTATTATCATCTAAACATGGCGTCTATACCTCTCATTATTATTATCTAAACATGGCGTCTATACCTTTCATTATTATTATCTAAACATGGCGTCTATACCTTTCAAACGCAGCATTTTAAAACAATTAAATACTAAGGATACACAACATGATGCACAATAAACGAATCGTAATCGCTTTAGTTTTAATGGAGACCAATATCTAAGAATAAGAATTATGAGTAAAAAATTATGATAAAACAACAATAATAAATATAACTAAAATAACTGCTGTAACAAGTTGCAAAAGTTTCAGAAAGGTTGATTTCTTTTCTAGTTGATTTACTTCATTATTTGTGTGGTTTCATTTTTTTAAGTTGTGTACGATTGTAGCGCATAACTCACAGTTAACCATCTGGAGTACCCCTGGATTTGCACACTGAAGGAATGTCAGAACATCCTCATATTTCTTGCCAGGAAGAGGTAACACATCGACACCCTTCTCCTTGAAGTCGGATTCGAACATCAGACGAAAAACAGGCGATATCGTTGCTAAAAATGACTTGGAGACATATAATGGTTTACCCTCTACGTCCAGTTGAATGTCAGTCCATGAAGACTTTCTCAAAAAATCGAACTCTTGAATATCTCCACCCGTACTGCCATCCTGTTTAGACTGCTCGGGCAATGACATGGCTTCTTTGTCTCTATAATAAAAAGATCTTCAGAATATCTTAAATATGTTTCATATATTGTATTGAGAATGGAAATTGAACGTCAGTAACAATACAACTGAAATAGAAGGTATATTTGGGTCAAACAATTGAATACTTATAAGTTACTGTGAGTATATGGGAAAATATGAACGTGTTTTTCCAACCTTTACAGCATGGTGTTAAGAGTGCAGTGTAACTCGGAAAAATAGCGAATTCATTACCTTGCCATTTATTCTCAATTTGCTTTCATACATAAGGTTGAATAATAAAAATAACATTACAAAAAATAAAGTTGTTGAATTTCTTTTATATTCCAGAAATAGTTTACCAATATTTATGTTCAGAACTGCATTTCAGAAATATGGTGTTTTATATTCTGGCTAAAAATGAAGGAATCACTCAGCAAGATAGAAAGCTAAATTTTATCCGCCAAAAGAATTAGAGTTTTGTTACTAACACTGGATTTACAAATGAAACGTTTTGATTAATATTGCTTTACCAATATTGTTACTCATTATATATGTTGTATGAGTCTCACAAAGAAACGATTTTGATGGAGCTCATACTTAAGGCGCTTGCCATATTGTCACAAGTCTAGAGAACTGTCATTAGCAGTCGAGGCTTGCCTCTCTGCGCCAAATAACCATTTCGTACCTTATGGGTGCTTGCCTCTAACTAAAATGTACCACCTCATTAAACCTATCGACGAGCTGTTGCTTATCTTATGGGTGCATGCCTCTAATTAAAATGTACCACACCATTAAACCTATCAGCTAGTTAAACAAAATAGCAAACAGACTTTTTGCCATTTCTTCTCTTTTCATTTTTTCACTAGCTGTCAAGATCCACAGATCAGATTTATTTAACTACGAGCGGATAAGACAATTTATTTAACTGCGAGCACATAAGACAATTTATTCCCCTATTAACAATTACACAAGTCGATTTTCTGGCAACTGTAGCTGAGAAAATTCTGACGAGGACAGCATGTGCCATGACATTTTATTTTGAGTACTTAGTAAGATGACTGTATGACCCACATGATTATTCTCAAAGATAATCGTTAAATACCCAACCATCTGCTTTGTGAGTAAAGTTTGCAAAAGAAAAATTCAGCCAATTATATTTCAAGTTAAACAACATACAATTACCTAGAATATCTCGCTCATTTGAAAGTGACGTTTTACAGGGTAGATATATTTCTCTTTTCCTACGGGATGCATATATTATAAAAATATTGAATCTTTGAGTGTCTTTAATAAAGGGGATTGCGGGTGATGATTAAAGTTATCAGTAACGTATTCATACAACAATACATATTGAGGCAGGTGGCCTGAAATCAATTCAGTTGACACCACATTGGACGATTACCCCTGATTGCCCAGACTGACCGTTGAAATCGAAAACGATCATCAACATAACAAGTATTTCACTCGAACATTTTTAAGGCAAGTATATCTATGGCACACGCTATCTTGAAAGTTCAACATTCAAGGAAATTTGGATCAGCTTAAATTGTGTCCTGGCTCTACATATACACTAACAGGTACGGTATATTTCTGTGTTACAAAGAAGCGGGAGGTCGTGGGTTCGATCCCCGGCCGAGCCATACCAAAGAGTTACAAAAATGGTACTAACAGCTACCTCGCTAGGCGCTCAGCATTAAGAGGTTAGTGTTAGGACTGGTCGGCCTGGTGTCAGGATAATGTGACTGGGTGGGACATCATGCTAAATGTCTGCGGCATGATGCCCCAGTGCTAGACATCACTATAAACTGCCACACTGTAGACATCGTAACGATATGACTGAAAAATTGTTAAAGCTACGTTAAAAATCATAATTACACACACACACATACACACACACACACACACACACACACACACACACACACACACACATTGTTCATCACTTAGAATTGGATCGGTATCCAAAACTGAGCTTCAACAGCATAAGAGGCACATGCGTAAAATATGAACACTAATTCAAATAAGCTAATTTTCCACTATGGCCTACATTAAGTGATACCATGTAACGAATGGGACGAGGCAGGCACATTCTCTAATAGCATGTGAGAAACTGAAATTGATGGAAATTATACAAGGAAAAATGATAACAACCAGATCTGGATCCGGATGGAAGGTTTGTTGGAGGGAGAGAGATCAATGTTTACTATCACGTGTGTGGTTTCCAGGTAAGACAATCGAGCTAATCTCTTCAGTGTTATACGTATCCTATTCTCAACTACATCCAAAGCTCATTGGATCAGCTTGTGTCGGCATCTGGGGGTGTATCCGTGGGCAAAGCACTTTACTTTAATTGCATTGGTACCAAATAACCTAATTATGATGATGTACTGGAAAGCACCAAATCAACAATCCACCCCACCCCCCCATCCAAATCTAGCATACCCGTGGCTGTCTCATCCACACTATTTTGTGGATATGCTGTTAGTGATATGTATGTTTTGCTGTAGTATTAAGTGTTGTTATCAAATTACTTTGTCATCAGAATAATTTAAATCTTAGACAGAATTCGATTTCATTCTTCGGAATGCCACATAATTTATTCTCATCTTTATGGCTTCTCTTTCTGTTGCATTTTCGTTGCATCACACTTTCTCCATAATGATATCGGCTGCTATCCTTGTGTCTCTAGCGGGTTTCATTCCACAGCTATAATCTCTATAAAATATAACCTGTAACTTTACTCAGTGACGAATACGTGATACCTTGTTCCATATATAGTTTGTAGTAACAAGACCGATCAATGCTTTACTAAGGTCATTAAGGGACAATACCTGGTTCCATTTTAAAATATGATGACACTTCAAACTATTATGAAATCAAAACCTTGAGTTAAGAATATTGCTGAAAATTATAGCATCTATTTAAACCAGGTTCTAGAAAAAGATCATTTTATCATGAAACTTGTGCACAGCTTGAAAACCCTCGAATTGTATTTAGCACTTCGAGTACATACAGATTAGAGAAATTTATTTGTCAAGAAATATGACCCAAATTAAGAAAATATTGATGTTGTCGCTCCCTACTTGTTCATAATTAGTTCATTTATCAAACCTTATTGGTCGCCTTAGATTAAAAAACCTCACAACAAGTCGATACTTTCGGAAAAAGAGGATAGAAAATGAAAGGCCATGAGGACTTGCCGATGAATCTTACAAGCAAAATAAAACTGGAAAAGGGGAATGTGGAAATACTGAAGAATTCGCGATACAGGATCACGACGAAACTGTATTTAAAGACTTGGAAGAAGCAGCGGAATTATACGTGATGGTATTCAAAATGAACATTACGTTACTGAAAGAAAAAGTTTTAATGACAATGCTTTTTGACTGGACAATAGATCAGTGTTACATTTCTTGCGTTTGGAAAGTAGTATTAATTGTGCCCATATTTAAAGGTGGAGGGAAATCTAAAACTGACCATGATAATTACAGAGCTATTACCCTCCTGTCTATTTATTCAAACTATTTGAAAATGCTTATTCGACAGACCGATTAGATGGTGTAATTGCGCTGTAAATAGCGTCCATAATACATAACAACAGGGGTTTCAAAAGAGACTGAGTAATTATAACAGCATTCTTCAATTTACATGAAACAGTATTTTCCACTTTAGAACTAGAATCAAGAGTGTTTGATGCTTTCTTAGATATTCTAAATAAATCACGCTGGACTTTTCCTACAACTCAGAAAACTGGGATTTCAGGGAAAGATTGTACATGTAATAAATTAATCCTACCCAAACATACAACGCATTGTCCTGATGAATGAATCAAAACCCATACCTTTCCCAACAGAACGGGGCATCCGGCCTGGAGGCGATTTATCAATATTCTTATACCTCGTTTACATTATTAACCTTTTACAAGAATCACAGGATTCAAGATTATGCCTACCTGTTGGGTCCACTCCACTCTGGACATCCAACAACTAATGATATAACCATTGCAAACACACCAATCCATTTGCAAAAGATGATTGATATATGTACAGATACTCTGAAATGGAACTTCACCGTTAATGTTAATAAAAACTGTGTGTATTAGCTTTAGCCAGAATAGACAAACAACATGGGAGAAGTTTTAATGGAAAATTGGCTATGCATAATTTAAATGAAGTCTAGCATATTGGAATTCCTTTGTGTTCCAATATGAAATATTTAACAGAATTAAACCGAGGTTTTACTAAAAGACAGAAATTTTTTATTCTCTCGTAAGGATTGGAAAAAATTAAGCTAGAGTCAATCCAATTGCCTACTTCACTTTTTATAAAACAAGTGTGACCCATTAACTGTGTGAAGTCTGGTCTAATATCAAACACAACGAGACTTAAGAAAGCTTAAATAGCAGCATAATTGCACCTAATTTCTGCAAGGATTTTCTAAACTCACGGAGTCAGGAATGAGCGAAACTTTACTGGGGATAAAGAGAAATGCATCGACAAATAATAAATGGAAACTAAACTTATTTTGGCGTATTATGCCATCTTCTAGAAAACGTATCATCTAAATGAATATTTTTAAAATTTAGATTATAACTATATGTTTCTAGAAAAGATCTTTGTAGAAAAGATGTTACAGAACTGAAAGGTGTTATGCCGGCGATATGTAGCTTTCGCACAAATATATTTATAAATTTATGACCAAATACTTCTAGGAAAATACAAGGAAACAACTTTAAAACATGCTACTTATGTGCATGAAAACGAGCGCATTACAAACTTGTGCCATACTGACATGTCCTATAAAAGATTTAAAAACCTTCATACTTCTTAAAACCCTCAATTTTATGCAAACTCCAAAAAACAGTAAGATACTTGCAGTTAATTACTTCCCTTGCAAACGTTCTGATCATGCTCCAGTTAATACCATACAAGTTTGTAAACATTGTAGTTATTATTACACAAAGGTAATAATCCATTCATTTATTTTTTGTCAAAGCATGACGACGCAGAGAAATATTTTGAATCCAAGAAATTTTCCAATCCTTCAGTGTTACCTGTATCTGTAATGCATGGATTTTTTTCTTAGTAATAGGATCGATTTTCAAATTATGAAGATTTGGAATACATGTGATTGTACAAATCATCATGATAGTCGTGTCTTTTTGCACATTATTTATGGCATATGTTGTACAAAATTAACGACGTGCACAATAATTAAGTATTAGAGGGTTGCGCACGAGTGCTCTCATATGAGAATCTTTAAAAGAAAGCAGTGCTTCTAAAGACTCCTCTCTCGTACAACTCTTTAATTCTATATCCTGATTGATGAAATAAAGATTACTGATGGTGTAATACCAAGTGCAAATGACCTGACACTTTAGTTCCATTGGTATCCAATTAAGTTTTAATGATGTGTATCTTACTTTCCAGTTTATATCAGATCATGGAAATTACCTAAAATTATGATATCAAAATACTACAATAAACTAAAATTAACAATATATATATATATATATATATATATATATATATATATATATATATATATATATATATATATATATATATATATATATATATATATATATATATATATATATATATATGTATGTGTGTGTGTGTGTGTGTGTGTGTGTGTGTGTGTGTTGTGATCAATTTTGTCAATGAATTTTTTTATTTTTTATGGCTAGGTTTCCTGACGTTTATAGATTCCGTGTCATTGTCTTATAATCGAATCAAGTAAAGGGGGAAATATTTGTTCTGAACAAATGTTGTCGTAAAAGTAGTGATTGTGGAATGATTGAAAAACGGTCCTTGAGGAAGATATCTCATTTGGTCATATTCTAATTTATGTTCTTAAATTTAAATATAATTCAAAAATTAAGCTAGCATTGAGTTTACAGTAAATGAAGAGTAAACGAAGAAAGAAACAGACGGATGTATCGAAAGTTGAGTGTTATTTGTGAATAACAACAAAAATTGTGCTACTAATTAGAGGTTGCACTGTCAGTCCATCAAGATATATCATCGTAAGTTAATTCAAAAAAAAGAAATATACATTTCAACGCGAACAGCTGAAACTAAAATGACACAAAGAAGACTTTGATCTATAGTCACAAAAGCTAACACACGGACTTATTTTTGGGTTATATTTGGGTGTCAGCTTGTTGCGTTGCAGTATAGAACAGAACACATACATACCGTTAAAAGTAGCTTCAGCCGGAATAATTGGACTCATTCTTGTTTATAGTTAGATTTAACTCGTCATTAAATAGAAAATTGTGCTCTTGAATCTTCACTTCACTGGAATTACGGTAGAAGTAGTTCACTGCTTAAGTCTAAATAATGTTATACGGTTGTGGAATCTACGATTTTCGTTCAAATCAAATACACAGATACGTTAGTGTACTGAAGAATTTGAAAAAGATCACCTTCACAGTTTATTCGTAAAGTCCTCTCGATCCAATAAAGATTTTGTTGCGTTACTTTGCAATAAAATTTCTTTAAATAGAATGATATCGTTCGATGAAAATGTTTATGTAAAATTATATTTCATATTCACTTGTGGATCCGGCACGTCCTGCTCCCCCACCCCTTCGAAAAAATATTATCTCGAAACAATAACAACGTTTTGTAGAGCATGTTTTCCTTGCAGTTAGGTGGTTAATAATTGTGCCCTGATAACACCTAAAATGTTGTAGCTTCAGAAGGCTTCGAAAACTTGAATTTCGTCCCACATACCCATAGCTTACCCTATTACGCTTCTCCCTCACACACGATATTTTTGGATCCGCCGCTAATATTAGTCTATCATGTATCCCATGCCTCATATTTTTAACTTCGCTCACCCTGCGCTATATTTTCAGACAGTAGGTTTGAATTTCAGGCATTACCTTATCTTTTCTTCTATCTTAACAAGTCTGCTACAGAAAATCTTGTTCCGAAGTTCTGTCGATATCTTCTGGAACATTGGTACGTTTTTGTACCAGTTTGCGTTCATATTGGTAAATCTTGTGACACAAATCTTCAACAAATCCTCCAGATCGTACTTTTCTGCTAAAACGCATATGTCACAGTATCTGATCACTATTAAAGTAGTATCCACGTCACGACAGTTATTGTTAAATGTATCGACCGGTACTGACGACAGCTCCTTCTTCAGGCACTTTTTGCATTCCTCCAGAAGACCTTGTACCTGGTATTCGTGTGCTAAAGGCAACACCCCATGTATATTGGCATCTGGAGTAGAATTTAATTATCATGCTAATAAAATCTAAAATTTAATTTGCTCCAAGAAGAATTCGCATATCTGAAACCTTCTTAATGAGCTGATTCCTTTCAACGGATTCCATTATTTAACAATCAACATTAGCTTTGCCGATCATGTAAAGGTTAAACAAATAACATTTCAGAACCAGTCTTGAAATGTGAAAAAGTCTGAACAGCTCTCGTTGATTTTTACAACTCTCGTCGTTTTGCTCAGCTCTGTTATATACATATGAAATAGCCAAATAACAATATGACAACTTAAAACACGTATGGAAATGAAAGAACTTAACATAATTTGTCACTCGGCTAATGTAATTGAGAAGGTGAGTAATAACTTTCATGATAAGAACTTTGAATTTGTTGTTATTATTATTTAAACATGGCGTCTATGCCTTTAAAGCTCAGTATTTTATAAATTCGAACAATTAAATAATAACGATACAGAACATGAAGCACAACAAACCAATCTAAATTAATTTAGTTTTAATGGAAACCAATAACTATGACTTTTCCGGTTACAATATAAAAATTGTGATAGAACAACCATAACAAATAAATCAAAAAGACCACTTTCAAAATACGTAAAGTTTCAAAAAAAATAATTTCTTTTCTAGTTAATTTATTTCATTATTTGTGTGGTTTCATTTTACACTTTTTAAGTTGTGTACGATTGTATCGCATAACTCACAGTTAACCATCTGGAGTACCCCTGGATTTGCACACTGAAGGAATGTCAGAACATCCTCATATTTCTTGCCAGGAAGAGGTAACACATCGACACCCTTCTCCTTGAAGTCGGATTCGAACATCAGACGAAAAACAGGCGATATCGTTGCTAAAAATGACTTGGAGACATATAATGGTTTACCCTCTACGTCCAGTTGAATGTCAGTCCATGAAGACTTTCTCAAAAAATCGAACTCTTGAATATCTCCACCCGTACTGCCATCCTGTTTAGACTGCTCAGGCAATGACATGGCTTCTGTGCCTCTATAATAAAAAGATCTTCAGAAAATATTAAATGCTTGTCACGTATTGTGTTGAGAACAAAAAGTGTACGTCACTTTTAATAAAACCAGTATAGAAGTTATATTTGGTTTAAGAAAATTCAATACATAGTCGTATTTATATGGTGACGCTTCTACTAAAATAGTTGACCAATATAATTAAATTTAGAACTGCGTTTATGACATGCGGTTTTCTTCCATCTGGTTGCATTCATTCCACAAAAAGATTTAAAAATGTGTTGCCAATAATGTTACATGGATGCGAGATCTGGGAATACAGTGCTAATGCATTGATATAATGTGTATATAATAACTTCTTACGTAAGATAATATTATTATTATTATGAGCTTTACATTACTCATTATATATATTTTGTGGGTCTTACAAAGACACGATCTTGTTAGAATCCATGTTGAGGAAGCCTGACATGGGTTCATCAGCCATAAAAACTTTGTTATTGGAAGTCGGGCTTTGCTGCTCTGCGCTGTTGCGTACTTAATGGGTGGGCATATCTAAATAAAATATACCACCGCAATAAAACCATTAATCAACTGGGTAAGCTCTGTAGCAAGCAACCTTCTTTGCCATTTCTTTTTTTAATGTTTACACTTGCTTCCTCGACAAAAGTATGTTTCACTTTCAGCGTATACTGTAATCACTCTAACACCGGCTCCATATTTCAGGCATGATTTAAATTTTACGCCTTGCTTTTACTTGGGCATGAAAATACTTAATACGCAAGAGTTACTGAAAATGCCTCTTCTTCCAAGTTTCAGCCACTCAGCCTTCCTCCAAGCTTCAGCCATTCGCAGGTTTTACTTCGCATTTCGTATTATATCATCATCATATCATCATCATCATCATTATCAACAACAACATCACCATCAATTCCGTAAACCTAGAAGTCGTTGGGGCACCACAGATGACTTCACAAGCAATTCTCTCCATCTATCTCTGTTCTCTACTGCCCTTTGGGAATCTCCAAACCGCATTCCCATCCACTCTTTAATGTTGTCTTCCCAACTCTTTTTGTTTGCCTCCTAATATGTACCCTCTCACTGTGCATTGTAAGATTGGTTTTGCCGGTACAGATGATGTTGAAACTAGTCTGTACCACTTTAGTTTTGCCTTTTTTCACAGAGCTCAAGAACTCCTCATAGAGTCCGGTGGCTCATTGGATCCTGTTGTGGACCTCTTTGTTGGTTACATGGTCAATGTATATGCCCAAGATCTTGCCATATCATCTCATTTCGAAGGTTTGAGTCCTACTTTGTAGATCTGATGTGAGTGTCCATGTTTCACAAGCATACAAAAAGTGTATATGACAATAGAGCGTATAAGTTTTATTTTGAAAACCAAGATAAATGTTGGTGTCCTTTCATATTCTTCTTAATCTTGTTGTTGCTGCTGTTGTCTGGGCATTCCTGCAAAGTAGTTATGGATTGAGCCCTCATCTGTGATAATTTCTCCCGAGTACTTGAGGTTTATGATTGTTTCCAGCTTCTGTCGACTGACCTTTTTATTTTCACTTCTGCCATTGGTGTTGCTTGTCATCAGTTTGGTTTTCTCAGCCGCTAATCTCCTTACCATATCTTGTGGAGATTGTGTCAAGGCACTCAACCAAGTCAGTCAGTTCTATTTTATCTCCTCCCAAGCCATCAATATCGTCTGCGAAGCGAATGTTGGTGATTGTTCTTCTCCGATTCTGACAGTGGCCTAGTGGTCTTGTAGGACACACGGTACTAATTATACGGAAGAACTGTGAACCAGTCTAGAAATAATAGAGTATTTATGGGTTTGGTGGTCCATAATTGGTTAATAATGAAAATTAAAATGCTAGTAAAAATATCTTTTGAGAGCTTATCCTATATGCAATTTTAAAACCAATATAGACAAAATTTTATTGATGCAATTTTAGTATTTTTACAAGCTTGACTTAGGAGTACTCAATCATGAAAGTAGAATCTGATTGATTTGGTGCAGAATCAATAACGTGTGTTTCATACAATTGTAGATAAACAAAATGCTGCGGCTCATATGGTGTTCTCCACACATAAGCTTGCACCAAGGTTAGTTGTGCATGGAGAATTTTATGTCTCATCATCAGTACCCAGAAATTTTAAGTTATTGAATTTTGAATATGATAGTGCTTCCATATGTTTACTACTGGAGTTGAATTAATACCGTGAGTCCTGTAAGACCAACGGACAAATGAATCTGAGACTGAATATTTGTTTTGTGGTGCTCCTTACTGTTTGGAAGCCTGCCTGCTCTGCAGCAAATATTTTCTAAGCTTGAGGATTTAGTCTGCTGATAATTATCTTCAGCATGACTTTACTTGGGTGGCTGATCAGACTAATGATTATGTGGTTTTGTCATGTAGGTTTCCTTTCTTGGGGAGAAAGATGACCAAAGATTATGTTCATGTGGTGGGGCATTCTCTTGTTTGTCATATCTTGTTGCAGAGTGTTGCTAAGACTGTGACTATCTTTTCTTCTGCTGCTTGAATGAGCTCTGCTGGTATGTTGTCAACGCCAGCTGACTTTCCAGTCTTTAACGACCTCACGGCAGCCTCTACTTCCTCGTAAAGAATGGGGATGTCATCAGTTTTTTTTCTGCCTGCGGACAGTTTGTTACTGTTGGATCTCCTTGAGTCGTATGATTGTACAATTCTGAGCAGTATTCTATCCATCACTTGAGGATCTCTTGACACACCAGACGAAGACATCTAGCAATTCTTCCATACCGGAACCGCTCCGGTGGTCTAGTGGTTAGAGCGTCCGCCTTCGGATGCGGGAGGTCGTGGGTTCGATCCCCGGCCGAGTCATACCAGAGACTTACAAAAAATGGTACTAACAGCTGCCTCGCTTGGCGTTCAGCATTAAGAGGTTAGTGTTAGGACTGGTCGGCCTGGAGTCAGGATAATATGACTGGGTGGGACATCATGCTACATGTCTGCGGCATGATGCCCCAGTGCTAGACATCACTATAAACTGCCACATTGCAGACATCGTAGCGATATGACTGAAAAATTGTTAAAGCTGCGTTGAAAATCAAATCACATCACATCACATCCATACCGGATCTGTCCCTACCATGGTCAGCAATGACCGCGCTTTCCGCTGCACACCAGGACGGAGGTGACAAGTATATTACTGTTTCTACATGACTGTTTCTACTGTAGAAATAGTCATGTAAAGTTGTACAAACACAACGGTTTTTGTTTTATTTGTTTGTCTTGTATTTACTTTTGAAAATGACTCATTAAGAGCCGAAAGCGCTCAGTCCAGTTAGATACTAGTTGTGAACTGTTCGTGGTCAGTTTATTGCATTTATCTTAATCAATCCTTGACACACGCAATCCCTTGCTGCATCCAATGCACTTGAAAGGACTGTTATTCACCATATGATTTGTATTCTTTATATATGTATAATAATACAAATCATATCGTGAATAACATCCCTTTCAAGTGCATATATATATATATATATATATATATATATATATATATATATATATATATATATATATATATATATATATATATATATATATATATTGTTGTTGTTGTTGTAGGGTTTAACGCCATTTTTCAGCACACGATAAGCTATACATCGCGGCCAGTATTAATGGTGGAGGAAGAATATATATATATATATATATATATATATATATATATATATATATATATATATATATATATATATATATATATATATATATATATATATATATATATATATATATATATATATATATTTAGTTATAAAGTTATATAGTAACCGTAAGTCCTGGTTCATTGTTACCTTGTTTTTCTTAGGAAATAAATTATTAGTTAAAGTTTGCAAAGATTGTTGTCTTGTTACTGTTTTAAAGAGCCTATATATATATATAACAGCCTACGTGTTGGTATATATATACATACATACATATATATATATATATATATATATATATATATATATATATATATATATATATATATATATATATATATATATATATCTTGCACGAAATTAAAACATTCTTTATTAACAGCTAACGTATGTCCTCTTTTTCAAGCAAATACAGTTATTACATGTTTGTCAATGTGTGCAAAATAATGGTATATACCTAATGCTAATGCCTCGGTTGTATTGGTCGAACTTTAGTGCGAGTTTGGACGTGATTTTATTTAGCAGTAATGGAATTTTCGACAACCAGTGCTTGTTATCGGCAAAAGCTGAATGCACATGGGGATATTACAATGATATACGTCCAAGAAAAATACTAAAACAACGAAAGTAATGTAAAGTTTTAAATTTAGACTAAATTATATATATATATATATATATATATATATATATATATATATATATATATATATATATATATATATATATATATATATATATATATATATTACAGTATGACTACTCTTTTCATTTCACCTACTCGTACTCCCTACATATCCAACCCTCGCCCTGTTTATCTGTCACATCATTAAAAAAAGTCATACACATAACTATTATTGTTGTATCATGACATACAAAATTCCCGGTGATGGTATGATTAAATTGCATTTCGATCTTCAGGTGAATTATGAAATGTGTATAAGGTACTACATGTACTTTTGTGTATTGCACAACATGTTGTGAATCACCAACGTAAAATGGGAGAGGGACAGAAACTAAGCACACTTACTATTGTTTGACTTTTCCTCGAGAAGAAAGAAAGAAGGGAGAAAGCCAGACACTTACCAAATGCTTAAAATCTGGATATCTTGGTTGGAGCTTGTTTTTGTAGTAGCATGCACAGTAGGCCGTAAGTTAGTATGGACTGTATGTATGTCAGTCGATAGTGTTTTAATATCACACGGCTGGATAGTATAGAATGAAATATAATCGATACAGTTTGTCCTTCATGAAGGGCAGCGTGTCTTGGCACGTCCTCATAAATAGAACATATCCGGTGTATGTTCTAAGTCAGAAAACGAAAACAGACCAGAACGTAATAGAAAAACAAGCAAAAACTCGGAAGCTTTAACATACTGAGGTCAGAAATGTAACATATTATATTTCTACATTCATCTGCGAAAGACCGAATATTTTCAAATTCCAGCTTTCGGGCTTACAAATTATCATTTATAATTAGGATAAAGTTGCTTGGTTTTAATAATGTATCAATAGTTTTACTGCAAAACATTTTTTGGAGTGTATTGGTGTAACTATTCCTATAAAACCACGGTAAATGTAATATCTAGATTGTAATAAAATATGGACATACGTTTCAAAACAGAAAAAGTTGCTCATTTAAAAGTATTTTGAACTGGAACAAAATGGTAATTTGGACTTGAATCCGTGTTTTGTATTGTCCACAAGTATATCAAATCCTTGTGCTTCATAGGCGATGTCTACATTATATTTCCTTGGTTGCATTGCAACTCCACCCTAAATTGTTTTTTTCTTCCCCTCTCATTATTCCCAGTAGCATTCTATACTAGGCATTGTCCCCCACCCCCACCCATTATTCCCATTCTATACTAGGCATTGAATTTTTTTTCTCCTCTGTTTCCAGACACTCAACGTCATCTCCAAAACCTTTTGATCTAGTTACCTCTATGGACGGTGGATAATGAAAACAACTTGACGAAAGAAATCATGATGAAAACAAAAAGAAATACGTATGTATGTATGTATGTATGTATGTATATACATACATACATACATACATACGTATGTATGTATGTGTGTGTGTGTGTGTGTGTGTGTGTGTGTGTGTGTTTTGGATTTTTAACGTAGCTTTAACAATTTTTCAGTCATATCGCTACGATGTCTGCAATGTGGCAGTTTATAGTGATGTCTAGCACTGGGGCATCATGCCGCAGACATGTAGCATGATGTCCCACCCAGTCACATTATCCTGACACCGGGCCGACCAGTGCTAACACTAGCCTCTTAATGCTGAGCGCCAAGCGAGGCAGATGTAAGTACCATTTTTGTAAGTCTTTGGTATGACTCAGCCGGGGATCGAACCCACGCGGACGCTCTAACCACTAGGCCACCGGAGCGGTTCATGTATGTATGTATGTATGTATGTATGAGATGTATGTATGACTGGCTGACTTTATTTCCTCTTCAACAGATACTACAACTTATACTGCATTTTGATTACTATCCAAAACACCTATTTTTATATGCCGTCTAGCACACTGATAGTTTAGATGAGGATGACTTTGGCTTTGTATAATTTTCTATCGCCTCCTCTATAATGTTTCCTGGCAGTAGTAGCATCTACCGTGGTCTTCTTCTCTATCATTACCAGTGTATGATGATTTCGGAAAGAAACAGAAGGACGTGTTGGAGAGTATTTTGCATAAAGAAGAATAACAAGTTCTAGTCCAAGAACAAGAAAAGCTAACGTTAGCACAAGAAGAGAAAAAGAAAACTTTGAACTGTAAAAAGAAAAAGGGTTGTACCAACACAAGGGTTGGTCTGTTACAAGGCATTTTGTTGGGGTTAAACCTCCTTAAAGAAATGCGTCAGACTTCTTCAACAGAGCCCAAGAAGAAAAATATATTTTCACGATCAAAGACTTTTTACACGTTTTATGACCACATCGACGTTAACCACCAGCACTGAGACGCCATCAGTAGCAACATCAGTTACCACTACCACTACCACAGCAGCAAGAGTTGGACTTGGTTATGGAAAAGGATTAAGACAGTTAACGCTGATGTTATCAAGCTCATAAGTTTCTTAGTTAATCAAAACACGCCAGAGTTCCATTTCAAAGCCACCCATATATATCTAAAAAGATTTACTATTCAATGATTTCTAAATTAAATAAAACTTAAAACATCTAACTGTTATCCTTCTTTTCCTCAACATTCGTCTCAAAGTGGGTCCATACAGTAAGGTTTTCTTCAGACAGCTTTTTCCCTCAACATCGAATTTTCTTTTCCGAAAGCTGAGACGGTGATTCTGCTAATGGTCAATGATGATTTGACATACAGTAGATAAGCCGGATTAAAAAGCACCATCTACAAGAGTGTTGATGCTTCCACAGTTGCCAACATCGTACACATCTTGATCGCTGTTACAAACCAGTGAATCAGTGGTCCACGGCACGAGTATTTATAACCTAAGACATGATCGAAACGGATTTATATGTTTCACCGATCCAAAAACGTGTTTCAAAATTCAGCCGGGAGTCTCTGTTCTAATGACAAGAGAGCGGATGCGTGACGTCACTTTCAGTATATAGGTGCTACAGCGTTCGTACGCAGTTAACCATCGCTTTGATTTAGTATGGATGAAACTATGAAGACAATGTATTGGGTACGCCTGCCATGGACACGAGGAGTGATGATATCGTAGTTACGGATGCAGCTGTAATCCTTCCAATAGAGGATAAGTTTAATTTGGATTTAGCTGCTTTTCTGTTGTCTTAATTTTCGCCTGCGCCAGTAGTAGCACCACATTGACCACCTTCTCCGTTGTTACTTTAGGTGAAGGATTTTAGAATGAGTCAGAAGGACGAATGGTGTTTTTGTTACAACGACAGGAAGAAGCAGAACAAGTATTTGTTATTCAACATGAACGTCAATAAGGGGAAAGAATAAAATGAAGATAAAAACGTTGAAAGTCGAAGGAGGACAGAGGCATGACGGTGAAAACAAACGACACAGTGGCAGACTTAATGTACCTAAGTCTTCTTTAACTCGACTCAAGAGAAGTATGGCTTCACGTGACAAGCATTCCAACCTTTCCATCACTACACCTACTTTAACAACCATGAAGAAGCCAACATCAGCGACAACTGCTGCTACCACCACCAAAGCAACAACTGCACGAAGAGAAGTAGGAATCGGTCGTGGAAAGGGTTTGAGACAGCGAAAGCTCAGACGGTCAAGTCCATGAGTTTGTCACAAAAACGCCCAACGACCATTTCTCAGGACCCACCCTGAAGAACTCTCCTCCTCGTCGTCCTTTTGCTTAGTTCTCTTGTTTGTTCTCTAGGACACTCTAATGACAAATTTCTTTTCGTTTGAGACTCTCAATACATCACAACAATTTGAAGTCACACGTCTTGATGCAGTTCACCGACAGAATTAACACCTTCCAAAGTCATCGATACAATTCAACACGTCCAGCAATCCATGTCCAATGGAAAAGCTACACTTCACATGATCCACGTTTCCTCTCAAAAAGATAGCGAACGAAGAAACGTGTTATAGGTGAACGACATACGTAGTACCAAATGCAGTACCGTCCAAATTAACAAATCCCAAGACCAGATGTGCTTAGCCTGCGCCACCGTAGTGGCACGATCGTATGCTAAAAAGAACGAAACCGCAGAATGAAAACAGCATTGGAGAGCATTCGAAAATGGGACAGAGCCAAACAACAAGGAGAAGCAGAACTCCTGTTACGCAGGCAGGTATGTCTTAAGGGACAACGTGTGGCATTTCTGAAACGCACCAACTTCAAGACGTGTTGCCTTCTCGCCATATGTTATACATGTATCCTCTGATGTTTCGAGGCCCCGATTTCATAGACGGAAAATTTACATGCATCGTCATCAAGAACATTGCGATACTATTGCTAGTATCACATAATTTATCTGATACAATTATTATTGTGATACGTGTGACCAAGGATTTATCTGTTGGGAGCAACACATTCATTGCGTAGAGAGATGCTGCACTTGTTTAGCGTTCAGACCATTAATTCCCGAAGGAAAAGAACGAAGTCATTGTTTTTCTTGCAGGCGAACCTTTGTCAACCCTACGTGTAATGAACAAATTGCGTAAAACATGTTCAACAGGAGGAAGTGCTTGCTAATTATTAAGAGTATGTCCCACTTGTAAACATCTCATTCGAACCAATAACTCCATGGCTCTCGTTTGTCCAGAAAAGAAAGGATGCCTTTTCAGTGACTAAATCGTATACTTTGAACATCAATGTATCATTTGAAAAGACAAGACATGAAAGAAGATCAGCACAAGAAAAGAAACAAGTGGATGGCATCTTTGTTTTACTCTGAGTGTGTGCAAGAGACCGCATTCACAATTTTTTCACACTATCCCAACTGTAGTAAGATTCCAGAAAGAAAAAAAAACAATCTTAGAAATAAACAATCTTTAAGAGACACCACAATTAGCCTGATTTTGCCGAATGCGTCTTAGACCCTATCGACAACACTTGGAGGGAGGAGGACGTCCAACGTTAAGTTTAATGCCATCGATATGCTACAGTGATGGCTCAAAACTTCTCGGCATACGACGAAAAATTGATTCTGAAATATTGTTCAGAACAAGGCAAAGACTGCCCTATGGTCACCATAAACGGAGTCATACTCATCTGTATGGAAATGGAAGAAGTACATTTTGAAGATTCCATGAGTTGCATCGCCATGCACTTGAGTCGAATACCTAAAACATTTGGAATTACAGAAATGGTCAAAGGTTACTTTCCACTCTTTTTTTTTAATACCAAAGCCAATTAAAATACACGTGGTTCTCCCGCATTTGCCTGACGTTCACTCTTATGATACCGATGGTAAGTACACAGAAAAAAGAGAAGCATTCAACGCGTGGTGCCAAACTCATGCTTTCAACCCTTGTGACTTTCAGCAAGAAATGTTAAAGTATTGCCGGTCCGATGTTGACATTTTACGGTTTTGCAGCGGAAAATGTCGAAAATTATTTCTGATTCAAGGAGGTATCGATGATTTGAAGGACTATTCTACCATCGCTAAAGCGTATGGATTAGTGTACAGAAAAAAATTCGTGCTCGAGAACATCATGCCCTATCCGTCAGCCATCGATACTCCGATAAAGCTTTGCGCTAGTTACATTACTTGGGTGGTAATGAACACAAATGGATTCAACATGCTAGAAACGTTGAGGAAAAAATAATGGAAGTCTTTCGGTTGAAGGCTGGCATTGAGAAGACCCAAAGAGCAGAATTCACCATGGAAGAATTGTACGAATAAACATACCAACGAATCCTGCGATTATGAAAATAAAGATACCGAGTGGTAGAAATGTGGGAGCACAAGTACGATCAATGCATTAAAACCAATCCCGAAGGTTATCACTTGGTGGACATCGAACCTTTGAACCCACACGACCATTTGTTTAGAGGACGAACCAATGGCACAACTGGCCGCCATATATAGCCTATCGTGTGCTGAAAAATGGCGTTAAACCCCACAACAACAACAACAACCAATGGCACACGTTTGCTGTACGATTTGGACAAATCTCAAGGAAAAGAAATCAAATACATGAATGTGGGATCATTGTATCATTGGGTGTACAAATATGTTCGATTTTCTACAGAGCACCATGAAATATTGACAGAACACATCGACGTGGAATACATTCGTTAATATGAAGGCTTGATCAAACGCAGTCTTACCTCCAGTTCACTTGTACCATCACGTCTTACCACATCTTTGCCAAGGAAAATTGATGTTTTCCTTATGCTCTACGTGTGCTGAAACATGTAACTAAGACCAAACTTGTTACCACAGAGGAAGAACGAGCTTTGTCACGAACGTGAGTGTGCGTTGAATTGTTTCATCCTCTGAATCGTAGATACCGCTTGTTAAAAGTCTACAAATGTGGCTCTTTTGTAACACAGCTATATCAAAAGAACGACGACTCCAATAAATGAATTATCTAAGGCTTCTTCAAAGAATTTCTTAAACTGAAGCAAGAATCGAGTTGCTATTCCTCCTTGTGTCACTATCCAGAAAACCAAGAGACTTTAAAAAAAAAGTACAGTTTCATAAAAGACATCACGCTCGTTTGCCATAGTTTTGTTAAATTACTTCTGGGGAAAGCTGGCAAAACGTACGATCTTACCCGAGACTGAATACTTGGCAGAACCGAGTCGCTACTTTCAACTGGTAGACGCCAAAGAAGACTCATGAAACACGTTGAAATCGACCATGAAAATTTAATCTTGGTCAATTATGAAGAAGCGACAGAGTTTACACCTCCAGATACCTTAGAAAAGTTCACCATTACAGAGTGTGTGACAGCTAATACTCGTTTAACATTGCACGAAGTCTTAACACATTTAGGAGATCGAGTCCTTTACTTCTGATGCATCTACATCAATCACCCTCATAGCCATTTCCCACATGTTTAAGCGCAGGGACAGAAAAACAACCAGAAGACACTATCCTGGTCTTTGCTAGCGTCGGTTCCAAATTAGGGTGTTAATTCGTTTCAATAAAGTAAAGCACAACTCATCAGCAGTCTCGCCATTACGTGATCGTGTTTAAATATCCAAGTGCAAGCGTTAGCCAAAGAGTTAGGAACGCCTTGGCTGAATTATGCGCAAGACGATGTCACTCTAAAACTTCATTCCTAGTTACTCATCAATTTAAAACGCACCACTCCCGATTATTTTCGTACCAATCTGTTTCACCACTGGTGTCAAGAAGTAGGGTCTTACCATTCACATATCTCCCTTGGCAAAGGGAATGTGATAACAGCCAAAAGCGCCGCAAACTGTATAAGAATTATGCATAAACATTATGGTACCAGTACAGATCAATGTCAAACGACACTCAAGAGATAACAAAATTAAGAACCAGAAAACTCTCATACCTAGCAGCTTTGACAGGGTCTTACCAAATAGAAATTCAGCAGGCATCAACTGCTTACACTGTACCAACTCCGAAACATTTGAACATGTTATTGATAAATGCGAAACAATATACTACAGACAAAACATTCCAGAAAGAAAATAAATAAAACTCAAATCCCCATTACCTTATCCAGAATTACCAAACTCAGGAGCGAAAAACATCGATAAAATATATCACAATATGGGATACATTTCGGATATAGGAGAAAAAGGAAAGGTATAATCCTTTGCTTAAAAACAAAACAATGATTTATCAATCAAGGGGAATTGAACATGGGAATATGGGATTGTATAACGTCAAAGAAATTTAAACAGGGTGGGACTGTATAGCGTCAAGGGAATTTAAACAAGGTGGGACTGTATAGCGTCAAGGGAATTTAAACAAGGTGGGACTGTATAGCGTCAAGGGAAATTGAACATGGGAAAAATTGCTGGGTCACTCTAGGGACAAGGGGAATTGAACATGGGAATAGAGTGTGGGTCTGTCTAGGGACTAGGGGAATTTAACATATGGAAATTGAACATGGTGGGTCTGTATAGCGTCAAGGGGAATTGAACATGGTGGGATTGTCTAGGGACAATGATGGTAGAGGGTCAAACACAACAGAGACAGAAACATACATACACTAGTACAAGCGTGAGATTTATATATAAAGCATTACCAAGACCTGAAATCTCGCTGGGGTGTTCAAAAATTTGCATAATTGTAATGATGCTATAAATAGCTATAATCAAGGAAATGCTCAACGACAAAATGGATGTGACTAAAAGTAACGCTAAAATGACGAAATTGTCCCAGAATTTAAAGGAAAATAAACATATCCCCGAAAATTAAGTTACAATGGTTTAGACTAAAATGGATAAAATTAGTAACTACTTACAATATCAACTTGTGTGACGATCGTGGATAAACACCCATGTATCTATTTATAGCTATAATCAGCTAAAATTCATATGAAATCCCACTATCTATTTATACTACAACTTGTGGGTTATTCCTTTGGAAAACCCCACTATCATTTTATAGCCTCAGCTTGAGTGACGTTCCTGTTTATGAACTCTAGTACATATGTATAGCTACAACCTGTGGAAAACCCCAAGTCCATATTTATAGTATCAAAATTTTCAGCGTCAGTGACCTCACTGTACTGGAAACTAGGGGATAAATGGCAACAGTGTTGCAAGTGGCTGACCTGAATACGCGCTAATGTAGGTAGGTAGGTAGAATGTATTTGCTAGGGATAAAGGGAGTTTTATAGGGACAAACAGAGACCAATACACACACACACACACACACAAAGTACGCGCGCAGACATACACACACACACACACACACACACACACACACAGGGAAGAGGAAAAAAACAAACCTCAAATATACTATCAACACAGAAGGGAGATAATACAAACCCAAATAAACTATCCACACAAACGTACGCGAACGCATACAAACCCCAAATATACTATCCATACAAACGTACCCGAACGCATACAATTCCAAAATATACTATCCACACAACGTCGCTAACGCGGACAAACCCCAAATATACCATCTACACTCGGGAGGAAGAAGAAAAAAAAACAACCAAATATACGATTTACATAACGTACGCGAATACACACACACACACACACACACACACACACACACACAGAGGGAAGAGGAAAAAAACAAACCCCAAATATACTATCCACACAGAAGGGAGATAATACTAACCCCAAATATACTATCTACACATGGAAGAGGAAGAATACAAATCCCATTCCTACTATCCACACGGAGGTGAGATGTAAAAAAATAAACCCCATATCTACAATATACTCACAGGGAAGAAGAAATAAATAACCCAATATACGCTATCCTCAAAGAGGGAAGAGGAAAAAAGCCATAATATACTAACCACACAGAGGGAAGAAGAAAAGCATTATACACTATCCACACTGAGTGAAGAAATAACTCTTTATATATACTATCAACATAGAATGAAGAAAATAACCCATTATATTCCATTAACACAGAGTGAAGAAGAAAAAGTTTTTTGAAAGCACCTAAACCCTCACCTGCAATGACCAACTCTGCCAAGCACCTACACCCCACCCCACCCCCAACACTACAAAACCCATTTAACCCGTTATTTTATGGCATCAGTGTGTGATTTAGGAAACATCAAGACACAAAATGATGGATGAATAGACTGACTATTGTTTACCGACTTGCATGCCTAAAGAGCGTGCATGAAGGAAAACATCCTTTCATTTCAATTCTAACTAAAACATGTTCCAGAGGGATAGAGATAGGTGAAAGAGCACAATTTCATAAAGTGTGAGTAAAAAACAAAACACGTCATCCTTATTATAGAATGTCAAGACTAAGAGACACTTACGTTTTCTTTCTGGTCTATTCTCTTTTAGAAGGTAGTGTGAAATTTCACATCAGGGCCAACGCATCGGCTCACATTGTCAATTTTTCCATTTCCATGTCTTTACTGGCACAAGTTCTTCATCATCTTCAATTTCTTCTTCTTCTGAATCCCTCTTCTCTGTTTCGTTTTGTTTCTGTTTCTTCTCTTTACTCGTAGGGCACTCTGAATCCCAGTGTCCTTTCTCCCGACAGCGATATTAGGCATATTGACTTTTGTCTCTCTTTCTTAGACGAAGCAGGTATTCTGGAGACAAATACTCATTTACCTTTGCAGATATAGCAAACTTCATCAGCACTTACACACTTTCGTATGACTCTCATCAAATCAACGACCAAAAGAGTAAGTTTTGTTACCACTTTCGCATGTGAATTATGCTTTCGTATGACTTTTAGCAAATATTTGACCAGCAGGTCGATCGGTGCTGACTCTTCCATCTTCTTGATCGCTTGAGAGTGGAATGAATACTCTGACGCTAAGACACTCTCCCTATGTACAGGGATCTGCTGCGTATGAAGCCTAGTCAAATGTAATTTTGCAATAAGGTGAAACGATTTCATTGATAAAGTAAAAGGCAATGACGTGCCGTATCGCCTCACACAAGAGCTGAAGTGTTAGCTCAAATCCGTGTCAGCGATTTCGAAGACGACATAACTGAGCTTTCATCAATGTTCTCCACATATGCCACAAAACCACGAGTCCTGCTTCACGCCAAAAGAAATTTCGTTCAGTCCGTAAAATATAGTATCACATCTGAGAAACGCAAAAACGAACTTCCAGAAAACTGAGAACGACGACTTACACCTACAACGTAAATGTATGAGTTCAAGTAGTGCGTAAAACTTAGTCAAATTAAATTTTTATAGTCAAGACGAAACGATCTCTTTTCGAACAAGAAAGCAGACACCAAGCGACAATGGCGATCCGTGTCACACAACACTTTTTAAAATGTATATTATCAGAGGTTTGTTCTAGCGATCTGCACGGTTAAATTAAATGTTGATGTATTTTGCAATAAAACGGACACAATTTCCATGGGATCGCCCATGGTACGATTGTTCGTGCATTAGTTTAATTTTAAAAATATTTTTTTTTGTATAAATCGCCTATAGGATAGACTCAGTAAAGCATGGCCATTCTCGTCACTGTCTGAATAGCTACTCAAGCCAATTCGAAGCGAACGCGGTAAGAAAGTAAATATAGCCAATGAAATGGCTTACAATGGGTGATGCATTGTTTTGTTCTAGGACTGTGTGGCATAATAATCCCTATGTTCTTGCGTTATTACCATTACAGTGCAGACAGACTGAAATGTGAACTTACAAGCCCTCTTTGTGTGTGTTGTACCATTTCTTCTTACCACATCAAAATACTGAGCGTCACAGTATTGGTTCGCGTTTTCAAGCTGACCATTTTTTATATCTCACTTAAACATTTTAACATAAACACTCACACTCACATCGGTAGAGTCAGAACAGACGTGTTACAGTATTGAGGGGCATGTTATCTTTTGTTTTTCTTCAAACTAATAAATTTGGGGTTTGTATGAAGTAAAGAACCGAAAGTACAGTGAAATTCAAGGATGATGACCCAATCTGTCTGTCTATTGATGCGTGTATTTACTTAAGAAGAAATATGACCTCTAAAATACAAAGAGATACGGCAAGCATGATTAGATTAAACACAACGATGTTTTCCTTCACGCCCGTGTAATTTAGAGTTTCAATCGTCTTTGAAGACAAACTTGGTCTCCTTTTGTAGGGCTTGAAATAATAAAAAACCTGAAAAAATCTTAAGCACTTTGCTATAGATAATTTCATCAACAGACTAAACAACATAAATACCGTTACAACAATAGAAAGCCTTAAATCTTCTATCAAAAAGAAATGCATCAAAAAAATTAAAGATTAACGATAACTAACCAATGAAACCGAATTTAACAAAGGCAATGACATGTGAAGAAATGCCTCTCACTTTGGAAAGGTAGGCGAATGTACTCTGTCATGCACCATCAACTTGAACCAAATTATAAACAGAGAAACCTGAATTCAAAATTCAGTTGTTTTTTTCTTCAAAATTGTTTCGTTTCTTTTCTCTTTTTTTGGAACAAATCTAAGCACTAATATAGAGTGGAAAAGGGAAAATGCACATACAAGCTTTGATATTTCTGAAAAAATGAGGGGATATTCCTAACGTTCATAACCACCTATGGACTTGGACTTGTCTGTGACTTATCCACAAAACAAGATGTACATATTTCTGGTCAAGCTGCAAGTGTGTGCGTGTTTTTGAGAATGGTAAAATTTGGATATGCAATTTTCTCGTGACACTTATAAAGTGAAGAGTCTGTGCAAGTGTCAAAAGCCAAAGTCATATAAGTTTTGTATTTTGTACGGCTTGTAAAGATTTCCACTTTAGAAAATGTGAAGTGTCACAAGTTATTATCACAAACAGAAGTGGAACATAGAGGCTTGCAAGAAAGAAAATAACCCAGACAGTTGGTGTCATCAAGAGTGCTAGAGACGGTACCAGAACTTGCTTGCTTGCTTACTTGAATTAAAGTGATTTTCGCTCTAATGGAGCATATATCACTGGTTTAATAACGCACCGCGTGATTTTTAATTACTCCTGGGGAAGGAAAGAGAGCCTCATCCCCCAGGCTTTTATGTACTCACAGACTATTTTTAAATTTAGCCACTTAGGTGTAGGACTAACTAGTCCTTAACAACCTGGCTGAAAAGCTTTAAACATGAGTGGGAATTGTCTCACCACACACTCATTTTTCTGTCCGAGCGTGGTAAAGGAGGAAAAAAGGTGCTCAGCAAGACAGCCGTGGATGTTAAGTACTCACCAAAACGCTAGCCCGTACTTATTTCAAATCAAGTCCCGTTTTTGCTAATGGACAATAAAAAGTATCAATAATGTGTTAACCACCTGTGCAATTAGTTCAAATCTAACGAGTCTGTTAAATTTCCTACTTCCTAATATATCTGTCTAATATTAGTACTTAGTGTACATAAAAATAGCCATACTGATCTTATTTAAATTATTATGTCTAAGCGACATATACCAGTTTGGTCACTGTTAGGTTTAAAATGTTAAGTTTGTTGCAGTGTTCCAATAGGTCAAGTTTGTTTCGAGAATAGTTTAGTCAAGGAGGGATACCAAGCCAAATATGGTTCCCTATTTAATAATAAGCAATCTTTTGGAGCCCTAAAAAAATCTGTTTTTTTCTGTTAGAAGGTAACACGTCTCTCTTTTGCTTTCACGTTCTTTCCCTCACTCCTAGTCTCATGATTCTTGATATCAGGAAATGCGTAGCCATGATGGGCGGTAATGTAAGCAGCGGCTTCTACCAGTTGACTGAGGGGGTATCCAGTGTAGGCTTGTCTGTAGAATTGGGGAAGAACTCTGACCTCTAATCCCCATTGAGAAGGTCTTGGTTTAAAGGTGTCTAGAGATTTGTAGGCAACGTATTGTATGGCTCTAATAAACTGCCCTGCTTTGTTGACGTCATACAATGCTTGATCTAGCCCCATTTCGGTGTACTTCTCAACGACGTTCAGCGTCCCCCTCCTCCTCCTCAACCGCCTCAATTTCCTCTTCTGGTTCTGATACTAATTCTTCAGTTGAGGTAGATAGTTTCAAATCGCTGCTATGGTGTCTGTCGCTGTTATTGTTGTTGTGGTTGTGCTTTCAGCTGAGATTGCCTGTAGTGTCGGAGTGAGAAAAGAACGTAGTGCCTCCGATAATTACATTTGAGTTTGCCATACCGTTTGTCTCACATAATTGGCCCTTTGTTTTGCCACCACTCTTTCCGGGGCGGGTTGTTTGTTAGGTATAGTCGGCTGTTGACTAGATGTTATTTGTGTTCTCGAGGTGGGTGGAGTGCTAACTGGCTAGGTCTGCATTTCTTCCTGCCGCTGCTGCTGCGTATATTTCTTCCCTCCACACCGAGTTCTGGGCCTAATTCTTTTAATTTCGTTGTACCCGAACTTACATTATCCATATTATCACCAACAAAAAAAAAAACGCACAGGCCTAAAAGAAACACTCACTCACTTTTTACAGAACATTACTATTTTTAAAATTTTGATAAGCGACGGAAACGAACAACTTAGAGTCACACTTTCTAAGCAAGATAAAGAAATCATGTGCTGATAGACTCACTTCTGTATTTTTTCTTCTAACTGACTAACATATCATAGGCAATGGAATGTTATTTCTTTTCGAGAGTATGGGGTAGCCCTGAATTTTTTTTTTGGGGGGGGTGGGGAACTTGAAGCTATGGCGATCGCTTAGGTTATAAGATGGCAGCCTCCTCTGACGACAGGCTTTCTCACAGGATAAGGTCTGCTTCTTCGGAAAGAGAAGAAGAACTCTTTGGTGTCGATACAACTGTTGACAAAGCCTCTGTCAGGTTCATGCTGCTGCTGCTGTTGCTGCTCTCTCTGCTGTTTATGAAGTCTGTACTTCTCCGTCCATTCTTCTTTCTCCTTCTTGAATTCCCCCTTGAAGAGCTCTTCTTTCAGGTCTTCAGTGACTTTCAACATTATGATATTGTCTATCTCTTCAGGTCTCGCTATCAGACCTGTCATGACCCTATGCAAATTCACATAGGCTTCGTTCAACTTGGCTAATCTTGAGCACATCTTCGTAGGAAGATGAGTCGACAATAGATGGGCAGACTGGAGACTGCCCCGTTTTTATTTTCAAAGCGCGGACGTGAAGGAAATCATTACTACACGGTTTTCGAGTCGAACCGTTCAAATAGTGTTATGGGAGGGATAGAGAGAAGTCAAAGAGCATGAATCAGGATACCTATAGTTAAACAAACCACAAAGGCATTTTTTTTCTTCAGAACACAACATTTTTATTCCAAATTACTTAACATTAACAAACAACTCTAACATTTTGTAACAATAATCCAACAATATAACATCAAACATTTTTTTTCTAATCACAAAGATTTTTTTTTCAACTCACACATTATTTTGGACAGGGCTGACAACGTTGTGAATGAAATTGTGATTTCCACTGTTGGAAGTCATTAGGCCATTGATGGACACTACGTTTCCAAGTTAGAGACAAAAGATAAGCATACTGGTCACAAAACCATCGATGTACTTTCTCATCGTTTCTAGAAGAATGACGATCAAAATAAGTCACTAAATGTTCTAAAGAATAGCCCAGACTACGATGATGCAGAAAATACACACAATATTGTCCACACACCAAGGAATATGTGCCTTGTTATTTCACATTATTGAATCGTGTGGTCTGAGCATTTCTTCTCATAAAGTCGATGATATCGTCTTCCAAAGGGGGCAATCCATACGAATCGAAATATTCCACACATCCTTCTTGAGGAAAGTACACGGCTATCCAGTGGGTTCCTGGGAGATGACTGTCGTCCGTGTTGATCACATAAGCTTGATGGCCTTGAGGTTTGCGATGAGGGAGTTCATCTTTAGCACAGACGACAGGATTCCAAGAAGCAGTGTACGAACTGTGGTTCAAAAGGCAATAAAGTTCCCAGGTATCCATTTGTGTGTTGTTTTTTTCTTCACAGGTAATAATAAGTCATCAATTCGATCCTGACTTTTTGCTTGAAAATGTCTGAAAAGTAACCGTTTCTTCGCCTTGTCTCCCAACTCTGATCCAAGAGAGCTTCGATGCGATGGATCTCTTGAGTTGTTAATGGAGGACAATAATGTTCACGCAAGCGTTTATACCACTGTTGTAACACGTCTTCTTCCGAGATGAGACTCCAAGCTTCGTCCAGATATTCGTCCAATTTTTCTTCTTGACTCAGCATCAGGCATTTGTCGTGTTGAATTTGACTGGGATGATCGTTATGACATCCATAGCAATCTTTCTTAATGAATTCCTTAATTTTTTTTCTGCCAAGACTATAGCATAACAGGAAACTAAATGTGATTCTTGTTCTGGCCATCTAGACTTCATCATGATGACTTCTTCGTCTTTGTCTTGGGGTTTTCCTTCCTCAGGATCTTCACATTCCATGTCCAAAGAATCCCTACTATATAAACATTGATAAAAGTCTTCCATGACTTCTAATGCTGTAGAATGACTTCTCTCAAACTGTTGGTTTATATCGTATTGTCAAATTCAGCATACAGGATGACGTTCACCGTATTATCTGCACGTAGATTTTCTGCAAACTGAAATTCCACACGCATCTGGCCGGATTTTATAGGGTGAAAATGTCACTCGTCGCTGTCTTGACTTAGAATTCGTTAGAGAACCGTTTTCGAAAATGGAGTTTCACTGTAACTTTCCCTTTGGAGAATGGAATATTTTGTCCCAGATCTCCTTTTATAGCAATGTTGACAGTGTCTAAATACGACTTACTGACCGGCAAATAGTGAGGATGTACAAATTCACGGTGTACGTGATAGGTGTTTGCACCTTCCTGGTCATTGTTTGTGGTACTATCCATTTTGAAAGGAATGACACGCAGTAACGGCACAGAGGTGTGTCCCACCACGTTGTACTCCACCACATCGGAATACACAAAGATCAAATTAGGTCCTTGGTTCAGTTCTACCGGGTTTCCAAAAGCTCTGTAAAAATCCATATTACTGTTGATCTTGGGGCTCAAATTGTTTGCGACCATTTCTGCATATCCACCCAAAATTTCAAACAAACTACCATTGAACCTGAGGGACAATGTGTCCGTATCTTTAAATTTGATCATGAGACGATGAGCCACTTTATGGTACTCAATCTTCACACTTTTTTTGGCTCTGTTCAGTGCTTTGCCAAAGGCTAAGTTGAACCTGTCCGCAATAGTGTCCACCAAATGTTCACCACTAAAATAATAACCTGAAGGAATTTTCAAGGTGTAGATACTGAAGGTAGGATTGCTGGCTGATCTTGTGTCCCCTAAAAACCCGATTTTATTGATTTCTTCCTCCAATTGGGCATTCAGGATTTCCACCTCGAAAGTGTTTTGCTTTTCGGTGATGTTTTTGATTTGTGTTGGGTGAATAATTTCCACTAAAGTCACTTCCCAATGGGATTCGTGATCTAACTGGATGGTCTGAGGTAATTTGACCGTGTAACAGCACAACGTGTTCTTGGAAAACACCTCCATGGAACTGTCACTGGGTAAGGTTAAGTAAAATTGGTTGTTATTGCTCATAATTCCAGAGTTTTGTGGCTCTCCGAGGTGTTACTGCAAGTCAGAGGAGTGTCTCCGCCCAAAATGGGGTTGTTGTTGGAGTGGTGACTGGCACTGACACTGGACACAAGGTTCCCGTTGTTCCCGTTCGAGGAGAATTTCAGGGAGGGATTAGGAAGCAGGTAACCGATGCAACTGCTCAATACAATGCTCCACAATTGTTTGTCTCCTTGTTGCAAACTCAAATTGGCAATGGCTGCACCGATGAGACAATACACCACGAAGGTTTGGCAGAAAAAGACGATTTGCGTTTTAGGCACACGTTCTCCATACCACACCCACAAGGGTTGTTTTTGTAAATCTTGCAGAGAAGAATTGGGTGAAGGAGTGATCGCAGTAGCTGAATCTGTGTGAAAGGAAATGATGGTCAGTTCTTTTTATAGTCGATGACGTGCGAAGCGTCGATCCAAGAATGAAAACTGCGCGGATATCCTTTCCAACGTACTTTGACTTCTTTGACACGTCGTTTGCCCACTTTACAGTTTCTGTGTTTGACAATGTCTTTGATGTCGTACACGTCGTCTTTTTTGGTGACACGACTTGATTTGAAATAAGTACGGGCTAGCGTTTAGGTGAGTACTTAACATCCACGGCTGTCTTGCTGAGCACCTTTTTTCCTCCTTTACCACGCTCGGACAGAAAAATGAGTGTGTGGAGAGACAATTCCCACTCATGTTTAAAGCTTTTCAGCCAGGTTGTTAAGGACTAGTTAGTCCTACACCTAAGTGGCTAAATTTAAAAATAGTCTGTGAGTACATAAAAGCCTGGGGGATGAGGCTCTCTTTCCTTCCCCAGGAGTAATTAAAAATCACGCGGTGCGTTATTAAACCAGTGATACATGCTCCATTAGAGCGAAAATCACTTTAATTCAAGTAAGCAAGCAAGCAAGTTCTGGTACCGTCTCTAGCACTCTTGATGACACCAACTGTCTGGGTTATTTTCTTTCTTGCAAGCCTCTATGTTCCACTTCTGTTTGTGATAATAACTTGTGATACTTCACATTTTCTAAAGTGGAAATCTTTACAAGCCGTACAAAATACAAAACTTATATGACTTTGGCTTTTGACACTTGCACAGACTCTTCACTTTATAAGTGTCACGAGAAAATTGTATATCCAATTTTTACCATTTTCAAAAACACGCACACACTTGCAGCTTGACCAGAAATATGTACATCTTGTTTTGTGGATAAGTCACAGACAAGTCCAAGCATATATAGGTGGTTATGAACGTTAGGAATATCCCCTCATTTTTTCAGAAATATCAAAGCTTGTATGTGCATTTTCCCTTTTCCACTCTATATTAGTGCTTAGATTTGTTCCAAAAAAAGAAAAAAGAAACGAAACAATTTTGAAGAAAAAAACAACTGAATTTTGAATTCAGGTTTCTCTGTTTATAATTTGGTTCAAGTTGATGGTGCATGACAGAGTACATTCGCCTACCTTTCCAAAGTGAGAGGCATTTCTTCACATGTCATTGCCTTTGTTAAATTCGGTTTCATTGGTTAGTTATCGTTAATCTTTAATTTTTTTGATGCATTTCTTTTTGATAGAAGATTTAAGGCTTTCTATTGTTGTAACGGTATTTATGTTGTTTAGTCTGTTGATGAAATTATCTATAGCAAAGTGCTTAAGATTTTTTCAGGTTTTTTATTATTTCAAGCCCTACAAAAGGAGACCAAGTTTGTCTTCAAAGACGATTGAAACTCTAAATTACACGGGCGTGAAGGAAAACATCGTTGTGTTTAATCTAATCATGCTTGCCGTATCTCTTTGTATTTTAGAGGTCATATTTCTTCTTAAGTAAATACACGCATCAATAGACAGACAGATTGGGTCATCATCCTTGAGTTTCACTGTACTTTCGGTTCTTTACTTCATACAAACCCCAAATTTATTAGTTTGAAGAAAAACAAAAGATAACATGCCCCTCAATACTGTAACACGTCTGTTCTGACTCTACCGATGTGAGTGTGAGTGTTTATGTTAAAATGTTTAAGTGAGATATAAAAAAATGGTCAGCTTGAAAACGCGAACCAATACTGTGACGCTCAGTATTTTGATGTGGTAAGAAGAAATGGTACAACACACACAAAGAGGGCTTGTAAGTTCACATTTCAGTCTGTCTGCACTGTAATGGTAATAACGCAAGAACATAGGGATTATTATGCCACACAGTCCTAGAACAAAACAATGCATCACCCATTGTAAGCCATTTCATTGGCTATATTTACTTTCTTACCGCGTTCGCTTCGAATTGACTTGAGTAGCTATTCAGACAGTGACGAGAATGGCCATGCTTTACTGAGTCTATCCTATAGGCGATTTATACAAAAAAAAATATTTTTAAAATTAAACTAATGCACGAACAATCGTACCATGGGCGATCCCATGGAAATTGTGTCCGTTTTATTGCAAAATACATCAACATTTAATTTAACCGTGCAGATCGCTAGAACAAACCTCTGATAATATACATTTTAAAAAGTGTTGTGTGACACGGATCGCCATTGTCGCTTGGTGTCTGCTTTCTTGTTCGAAAAGAGATCGTTTCGTCTTGACTATAAAAATTTAATTTGACTAAGTTTTACGCACTACTTGAACTCATACATTTACGTTGTAGGTGTAAGTCGTCGTTCTCAGTTTTCTGGAAGTTCGTTTTTGCGTTTCTCAGATGTGATACTATATTTTACGGACTGAACGAAATTTCTTTTGGCGTGAAGCAGGACTCGTGGTTTTGTGGCATATGTGGAGAACTTTGATGAAAGCTCAGTTATGTCGTCTTCGAAATCGCTGACACGGAT
>CM068835.1:26241417-26488210 GCA_028554795.2 Sinohyriopsis cumingii | reverse complement strand
GGTTAGGACTTACATGTCAAGATGGCATATAAAGCAGAGGTGATCTGATGCAAGGTCATGGCATACCAGGGAGGACCGTATAATGTTATCATCAGGTCTATGAAGAATCCAGTCTAAAATGTGACCATGTTTATGGGTGGGTTGGTTAACTGACTATTTGAGGTTGAAAACATTAATGGAATCTATTAGTTTTGATGTATTTGGGTTTCCGGGACAATCAAAGTGAAAGGTGGAATCTCCAAGAATAATCAGGTTGCCACCTATCGAATTTCCATAGTCCAGGAGATTCGGAAACTGCTCCAAAAAGACAGTCAGCCAGCTTGTTTTTTCTACTAGGAGGAGGGCGGTATAGGCAGAAAAAATGGACTGACCTTTGCTCCAGTGTGAGTGTGGTTTGGACTAGTTCAAACGATGTGTGGTCGAAATTGAATGTTGTGGTGTGGTTAAGACGTTTTATCATGGAGTTCTTTGTGATGACAGCAATTCCACCTCCGCAAGAATTACAGGAGAACGACTTGATGGAGTAACCAGTGGGTGTTAGATCCGCACACTTGGGCTCATCGCCTGATGTTTTTAGCCATGTTTCTGTCAGGAAAAAGACGTCAATATTCTGGTCGTTGATAAAATTAACTATTTCTGTGCGCTTTTCCGGTGGTCCTACTGACTGGGCATTGAATAATGCAATACGCAGAGGTATCTCCTGGATAGTTGACACAAATGTTGACGAATTAATAGGGATTTGAATTAGGTTATCTAAATTAACGGTCGAATTTTTTTTTTAAATTGTTGAGCCGAAATAAGGGAGATAACTAGAATTCTTCTTCCTGTTCTACGCCGGCCAGCTTTGTAACAACGTTTCTTTTTTCGCTTCTGTTTACATTTAGGTAATGATGAATGTAGTCCCAGTTCGTTTAGTCTAGAGCACCGTGTAGTGTGGAGAGCCAAGGAGTGATCATTTAAAGCAATTAATGAGAGTCCATCGTAGCATAAACGGGTTGACTGGCGAGTATCACGTGATGGCGGTTTGTTCAAAAACGGTGGAGCAAGACAGCTGAGAAAAAATCTAATTGTTCTCATTTCCAAAACAAGGAGATGAAGAAATACATACGAATTTAACAGCTAATACATAATGAACACAATAACGTAGATGAAAACAGGCAACAAGCACAAATATCATGAAAACGGCAATAAAAAACGGAACAGCTGTTTCAAGCCGGTTAAGCGATAGCATACACTTTTATATGCCCAGCATATACTTGTATGCTCCCAGCATACACTTTTATATGCCCAGCATATACTTGTATGCTCCCAGTATACACTTGTTGGGTAAAAAAGCCCTTTAAGCCAGACTGATATAATTTTGGAGCTCTAAAATATCTAGCTGGCGCTATACACCACCAATTTGGCACTGTCAGAAAATGGTCCGAGCCTCAAGCATAATTAGCTCGAAAAGTTTCAGAATTGTAGGACGAAGTGCTTATTGTTGATTGGTGTGTGTATGTATTCGCTGTGCTACACTGTTATTGAAATCAGTCTCAGATCGGTATCAGTATAAAATGTACTGCTGATTACAGTACTGATTTCTATAAAAATATGTGAAAACATTCAACAATTCCATACTTACAGATTACTATGCACCATATCAGTAATGACGTTCAGCAGGTGCGATGCGGTGACCGTACAATGTGAAAGTCGCCTATTGCTTTATCAAACATGACTGTGAAAGGACTACTGACCATTAACATATTCCAGCAGACTTTGATTAAAGAGGGTCTTGTGCCATTTTTAAACATTCAAAGTCATTCTTACAAGTGCAGCAGACAATAAAACCTGTCTCTTAAAACTTGAGATTTGAATTTTTATGTAATAGAGTAACTTTATTGTATCGAAAGAATTCACCCAGAAGCCAAACGGATGTTTTTCGACTGAATCATTCCGAAACCAACCTAAATTTCATACAGGGAGCGCTCATACGTGTTTGCTTGTTGGAAATAGATACAAATGAAATTTTGAAAACCCGGGATAACATCGAAAATGGATAGTGTTACTTAACTATTGTGGCCAAAGTTGAGAACTTCATTTCACCCGACATTTATAAAGTAATTTTATATAAGTAACAATACACTACTTGATTGTCAACGGTTGTTACTTACATTTATAGCAAATAAGGAATCCTGAATCTCCATTTGAGTCCTCATTTAGGTTTAGTTGCAAATATATTGCTTCGGCTCTGTCATCAAAAGTCATTGTACCCACAGAAACTGGCCTGGGCGTTGTGTCTTGTTTTGTATGCCAAGTCAGACTGTCTGGTTCTGTGACATTGACTTTGTGTACAGTAATTACGAACGTATACGTAGGTTTCAGCCAAAATGTAACAGTTTTACTATTCATAAAGCTTTTGCAATCTGTGCAGAAGTCAGAAAAGAAGTAGTCCCATGGAAACCGTGAATGACTACGAAGTATTCCTCTGTCAAAGAACATATTAAAATCTGTCTTTTCTGTGAAATCGTAGATCTTAACACCTGTAAAAATAGGAAACATCTTTCTGAGTACATTTCAAAGAACGCACTTTAAAATATATAGTCATGTCAACGAATTTACGAAATCAACGAATAAAAACAAAATTAACAACACTGTCGATTTTTTTGTATAATATTTGTTACAAATCAATTTTGTATAAAGTTTATTGTACGATATATACGTAGAAATCACAATTGTGACTGCGTGTGAATTTTACTGTGATAAGCGTTACACCCGAAGAACTCCAAAATACGGAACACAGATTCGGAAATTGACATAATACTTCCCAACATTTAACTATTCAATACGGAACGGTTCGTTCTAATAAGTAAAACATGGCAACAATAACTTTGACTCAACACTTGAAAGTCCTAAATACAGTCAGAAGAACCCATGCACATTTTGATATTAACAAAGATTTTTTTTTAAAAACGAAGTTAAATAGAAACATTTGTATTAGCAGAAAATGAGGAAATCGACATTCATGAAATATCGAGAAAATATTTCTAACCCTTTTTGGTGCATTTCCACGAGTGCAATAGTAAAACATCAGGCTTAGTTCCAATGCATTTTATTGGGTCATCTACACTCTGTATTATGATGTCCTTAGGGAGGTCGATAGTGCAGTTATTTTTCCAAATACAACTAAGTTTCTGCTTGATAAGTTCCGGTGTATAGCCATTACACGAGCTTTGTTCACATTCCCCAGTAGCGGAAGTGACGTTTACATCGAAAACTTTACCATCGTCATTGCAGGACAGGTTAAATTTCATTTTGGAGGAGATGAGGCAAGGAGCTGCGTTAGTCGCTGGAACAAAAGCTGAAAAATAAATGATTTCTGACCGTCAACATAGAACTTTATTGCCAAACGAAACTTAAGAATAGGTAAAAGCTAGAATCTCCTCATTTCACATACTATACGTATGTGACCGAATTCCGTTGGTATCCAAGTTGACTGACATCGCGTGTGGAACTATGTACATCTTGCTGAGTGTTCATTTTAATATCTTGTTTTGTTTTTTTTTTTTCGTTTTTTTTAGCGACAAACTATTTGACTGGTTTAAACCTTTTACTTAATATGGTTTAGTTATAGTGAAGATCGAAAATCTAGGCATACGCTTTGGAACCTCTATATTTAAATACGCGTTACCGTTAGACCTCGCTTCGCTCTAGCTGCGATTGTAGTTACTTAAGTGAAATTACGTAAAACATGTTAACATAAATTGTGATGTAGCGGGGACAAGAGGAGGAAATATAAGAAAGTAGAAAGGGTTGGTCTGGTCACCGATGCCAATATACGTAATAATATTAAGCTAGAACTAGTAGGAACAACTATATCAAAGATAATGGGCCGCCGTTGCATTCCTTGAACTTCTGAAAAATGGGTGTGTAAAAGTCAAGAGATTGTGTAAAATCAGTGAGTACACTTACTGCATTCAGAAAGTTTCATAATGTTGGTTCCTTTTCTTACATGCCGAAGATTAATTGCTTAGTTTTACATCGTGGGGGTGGGTGGTGACTGTCAGTAAGAGTATGAATTTTCGTGCTGACAAAGTTTCTTGAATTTAAAGTTCCTTGTACCTTGACATCTGAATGGAAACAACATGCCATGGACTATCTATAATCGATCATGGAACTCTAAAGGTGTTAACCGAGTATTTCTTCAGAAGAAGTCATGCTACAAAATAATAATTATATATATATAGGATGCCAATTCCATTTTTATTTAGCAGTATGTATGTATGCATGTATGTATGCGTATGCCCTCTGGTCGAGGTTCACCCTTAAAAAGATATGCACGCGACCATTGAGCGTTAAAGTATTATAAAGAACATTTTCACAATTCTGAGGAAGACCCCTCGGCTTACCCACACTTTTGCAGATATATTGTGAATCGTCATATCCGTCTTTATGTGCTTCTTTGTGTATGCATGTATGCGTATGTCTGTCTATTCTTCAATCGGTTCTAGTTGTAACCTGGCCCTGTGTTCACAGAACTTTATTCAACAGTTCAAATAATAAATGCTAGTCCAACTTGACCATTTTATTTTCGTGAGCTGGAGGGGGAGGGAGGGAGCGAGGCTGGGACGTTTTCATAAAAGAACATTCCAGTACCCCACCACACCCGAAAATGAAATGGTCAGTCGGATACTTAAAATCGACAAATCCAGCGTTCTGATTGGTTACAATATTTTCGAGTACGATTTGGAGTCGTGTATTGAGGAAGGATAAGGTCAGCTTTGTGAAATAGGTGAGAGCGAAGGTTTTCGGATTCTGAATGCAACAGTTACGGGGTGGTTGGGGTGGGATCAAAAGTCTAACAGTATTTCTTGAACGTGTGCTCAGTGGCGTCACTTTGGTTGGTGTCACCCAGAGTGGTAACTCATAGTTTCACCCCCATGGACCCCCTTCCTGCACAAAAATTCAACAATTTTATAGACATTCATGTGCGGTAACTCATGGTGTCACCCCCATGAATCCCCTTCCTGCACAAAAATTCAATTTTTTTTATAGACAGTCATGTGTGGTAATTCACGGTGACGCCACCCACTGACCTCCTTCCTGCACCAAAATTCGAAAATGTTTCAGACAGTCATTTTGGTGTTACCCCCTCTGATGGTGTCACCCGGTGCGGTCCACACACACCACACACCCCTAGTGACGCCATTGCGCGTATTTATCATCTATGGCTTCTGTCTCTACTAGAATAATTCAAGCATCTTACCTTGTAGAAATATGCCCAAGGCAAATATCCAAAACATTTCTTTCACGCATGTCTCCATTACATCAATCTGCAATAAAACATTTAAAGTACGATCATCACCTGCATCATCGTCATTGATTATTATTATTATTATTATTATTATTATTATTATACATCAGTCGCAGCTGATATGATTACATCATAAACATTCAGTAATCGACTTTGTTGGTATTCTTCTTATAAAACGTATAAATACAACAATGTGCAAAATATATTCAGCTGGACAAAACATGTTCTTAATATTATGATGTCCAAATTAAAACCGTGATTGAAAACATATCATAATTGAAATGAATACATACATAATCTGAGTATTACTGACCGACCATTTAATTTTCGGACGGGGGTGGGATGGGGCGTGCTCAGATTTTCCTTTGAGCCGTAATATTTATTTTTTGCTTGCCTCAAGAGGATCTTATCCAATTAATATAAATGACAGAAGTATAATATACTTACTGCTTTGTCTCGAGAAAAAAAAAAGAACCATGAGATATTCTGGAAACTAATATTTTTACCATAAAATGTTCTCAGCCATTGCGGCTGTCCCTAAAAATGTCAGAAGATGTAAATTTATGTTCATTTAACCTTCCAATGAGGATCAACTCCGTAACATTTTAATTGAGAGCTTATCCAGATAGTATGTATGCACTGACTGGAACAACCAAATAAGAAACAGATTTTTACAGATTTTCATTTGAAACTATTCAGTTAAATGTTCAGTTTAAATGCATGCATCTTGGATTATAGTCCACTCGCAATTCGCAAATCACGCTAAAGTAATATGAATGAAGGGAATCTTTGATTTCATAAAATGACTTCTTTTATCCCATGAAGTGATGACCTTAAACTTAAATTCTCAAAAAGTAGTTATAATATATTGTCTCACAAATCTGTATTTTCTATGCCCTTACATGTACTCACCCTATTCATAGTAAAATATAAAACTTGTATTTTATTACTAAGAAAATCCTTGGCATTCTAAAAGCTCAACATTGTACTCAGACTGTTATACCTGTGTGAAACGAATATCCCGCTTTCTCTGCATGTGTGTATTCTGGCGTGCGTCTTTCAATTATGACATACTACCTGCTTTGTAAAAGTTAAAGTAAACGTTACAAACTTGCTTCCTAGTAATATATAGGTATGTATTATCATATGAGGGCATTTTTGCTAAGATTTTAACTGCAAAATATTGCGTTGAATTAGTAAAATGAGGCAATATCTTTGAATCATCCAGTTAACTCGCAGGGAGATTATCGTCACATCCTTGATTTTTTAATCATCCAATGATCTTACATGGAGATCATCGTCATATTCTTTCTTTATTTAACCAATAGAATGCAACACTTTTATCATTCTGTATAATTCACTTCCTCATCAACGTCAAATTGGGATCTTTATAAAAGATAAACACAGATACTCAAAGGTAGACAGATGCGGATGTTCAATTAATCATTTGGGAATTTCAGTATAGCAGCCACACAAATTCTAATTGGAAACAGTGGCGAATTATAGGATACATTAACACACACGGTACTGTTCACACGTGGTACTTATTACGTATCTACTCTATCTGCCTGTATATATTTCTTCCACAGGGTTTGACTGGCAACCTAACCCCCCGCCCACACACACACACACGTCTATATCGGGTTTACCCACGTTACCCCACCCTCCTTCAAGTATTTGCACGCAATTCTCCCACAATAATTGTAAGAAATTCCATTCTCCCGGTACAGTCCAATACTGGTCTCAATGACCCCTGTAAAGAGATTTAGCTGACAAAGTATTCCTCAGTAGATTGAGCTTCTACGTGTTAAATACAAGACACTCGATGAATAGAGCGTAAGTAACCTAATAGTAGTAACAAAGTCAGTATTATGACCGGCGTCACCAGTATAAGTAATACTAGCAGCAGTAGTAACAGGAGTAGCACTAGTATAACTTGAAACAGTAGTGGTAGTAGTAATGGTGGTAGTATTAGCAGTATCACTAGTAGTAATAATAATAGTAGTAGTAGTAGCAGCAGTAGTATTAGGAGTAGTAGTAGTAGTAGCAGCAGTAGTAGTAATAGCACCAGTAGTAGTAGTATGTAGTAGTAGCAGCAGTAGTAGTAGTATAACTTGTAGTAGTATTGGTAGTAATAATGGCGGTAGGATAAGCAGTATCACTTGTAGTAGTAGTAGTAGTAATATCAACACGAATATCATCAACACATAATAGTAGTAGAAATGACAGTATTATTAGTACCACTACTACTACTGATTCATGAAGTGTTACTACAAATACCACTACGAGCCATGACAATAATTAACTTGTTGAAACATATATTTTTTTTTTATTTGTCATTTATCAGTTACTAAAGCCAGGTGGTGATCGACTTAAAAAATTGGTTGCTCCGGTGGCCTAGTGGTCAGAGTGTCCGCTTCTGATGCGGGAGGTCGTGGGTTCGAGTACTCATACCAAAGACTTATAAAAATGGTACTAACAACTGCCTCGCTAGGCGCTCAGCATTTAGAGGTTAGTGTTAGGACTGGTTGGCCTGGTGTCAGGATAATGTGATTGAGTGGGACACCATGCTACATGTCTGTGGCACGATGCCCCAGTGCTTGACGTCACTCTAACGGACACACTGTAGACACCATAGCCATATGACTGAAAAATTGTTAAACTGCGTTAAAAATCTAAATCACACACACACACACACACACACACAAGTTACGCGATGTATCAAATACCTGTATAGATCTTTCATACCGATATATGCATTACGAGGACAAATAATCCTAGACACCGCATTGGACAAACAAATACGTGCACAATTACAGTTTTTGTACTCATATACAGATCATAACTTCTCATTTGAATCATCAAATGTGATTTTTTTTTTAAAACAAGGACCAATTTATGAATAAATAATATAGAAGTAAATTCCGTAAAATTAATTTTTTTTCATCTTATTTATTTTTCACCTCTTCAGTTTGATTCCAGATAGATCTTTTAGCGTCCTCATTTTTGCTTGGCTTCTCAGCATTCTCTTCAGAGAAAATATGTTCGTTTGAACTTCATGGCTAACTTGTGTTATTACCTATCACGTTAGTTAATTCTCCTACAGCTATTCCTACAGAATCTTTATGGGAGGGGGAGGGGACACAAGAAACGGTAAACTCCCAGTAGATTCTGAGTCGCCAATCGATTTTAAATACGTAAGTTAGTCAACTTACATTATGGAAGTGACCTGTTATCTGAACCAGGAAGTTCAGTCTTTATCACTGAAAATAGATCATTCATGTTTCTATTAGGAACCGACCACCTATTAATTTTCCGAGACGGGGGCCTTTCGAGCCCGAATATTTTTTCTTTTTTCTTTCAGCTAACATAATGGAAGTAATTGTTTGTGTTCTTTTGCTTTTTTAGTGAGTTTTAGGGGTTCGGATGGGGGTGGATAGGCTATAAATCACGACAAGTTTTTTAAGCTATATAAGAGTTTGTCCCCCCTCCCCCTCCCCGAACATCAAATGGTTGGTCCCCTAGTTTCATTTTAATATTATTATCATGTGAAAACTGTAATAGTCGTTAACAGGCTCGGTTGACAATTAATGCTATTATATTACTTGTTTTAATGTGTTCAGATTGTTTACATCTACAAAAGCTGCTGTCACAGCACCGTGCGCACTAAAATACATTTGTGATATATATATATATATATATATATATATATATATATATATATATATATATATATATATATATATACACTGTTACAAGCCAGGGGTAGCAGCAGAGAGGGTGAACAGACCATAGAATTCCGACAAAACAAATAAAACAAACAAATAAATCATCTCGTAGAAAGGTCCAGATTTTACAAATGAACTTTCCTTGAGATGTTTATTTTTGCAATGACCGATTGTGCTAATAAAACCTCAGTTCGAAATAGTATCTGAAAAAATAAAGTACTCTACGTGTTTATTTATTTCTTGTTTATTTTTTTGACGACCAACGTTGGTAGGTACCCTCTCTGCTGCTATTAATTTACCACCATACCAAGTTTGATGAATATTTTTCAACGCGTTCTCGCTGTCGTTTTTCCTCATCTGTTTCATCTTCATCTGAATCTTCGGAATTTGTTCTATGTTTCAAGTAATATTCAAGTTCTGATGGTGGTTTTTCTATTTTGGGATTTATGTTTTTTCTGTGTTTATAATATATCATCAAACTTCTGTATTCCTCTTTTGCTGATATTAATTAAATTATTATGTTATAATAAAAATGGTACATCCAGAATCTCATACTGCAAGAACAGCACGAGAACGATTAGAAGCAATTAAAAAATTTCTTCCTGTCAAAGACTCATTTAGAAAAAATCTACAAGCGCAGCAAGAAGCAAAAGTTGAGTATGAAGAGGACACTAAAAAACTGTTTAAGCCCGTCACTGCAGCTACTAAGAAAGTTAGAACTGTCATCAAAGAAGATCTTCTTCCGGTATCAAAACAAACTGCAGCGCTGACTGAACAGACAATGGAGATTTTACGAAATCTTCCAACTAATATAGCTGCGGCTCAGCCTCCACCTGTTGGTGAGGAAATACTTGAAGGTATTGGAAAACTTCGTACTGAAGTCGCCGATGTGAGAAAAAAACTTGCATCTGAACCCAAAACAGCAGAAGAGAGCTTAAGATTAATTGCAAGATTTAACGAAGGAGTTGTTGAGGAAATTAGAAAAACTGAAAGAGAGAAATTACCTGAGATGATATCAAAAAATATATCTAATAAATCTAATTTTTTAAAACCCTTTTATGGAAAAACAAATGATGATGATTTCATTAAATGGATATATCGCGTATATTACAATAAAAAAACAAGCTAGAGGTCAAGAATTTAAAAGACTTAAAGAAGAAATAGAAAGATTTAGAGGGGGACGGGAACAACCAAAACAAGGAGAGTCCTCCCAGTATCAGCTTCCTCCACCTCTGCAACAAATAGAACAACAACAACAATCTTCTTCGCCACAGCAAGGGTTGATGTCGAAAATTAAAAAGGCTAAAGAGTCACTTAAATCACCCTTCTCGAAGAAAATTTCTGCACCGAAAATGACATTTACACCGACAGGTTCACCACATGGATTTCGAGAAGGTGAATCACCCCCGGACACCACTGAAGTACCTACTCCGGTAATGCAACCACCACCCCAAGATGAACCTAAAACAGGACGTGGTTTATGTCCTGATAATATCATCAATGACGTGTCACGGTTAGAAGTTCTCATAGGAGGAAAACGAGCTGGAAATAATTCACCAGAAATAACCAATGAAGCAGCTGATATTTGTCGGCGACTATTTCAAGGTGGTATCATGGATATCGGCGTTTACCGAGAACTTATTGATGAGCTCGTTGATGACTAGTTGTTAGATAAATGGTAAATAAAATAAGATGATTGTGCATGATAATCATCGTAAACCCACACAGGTTAGAGCGGTAAACTCACGATTACCAATCTATAGTGTTATTTACGGAAATGGACTTGGTGATGTCATTCGGGGATTATTCACGAGGATAGCTCCCAAAGTAGCACCAGTTGCAAAACAATTATCGATGAAGGCTATTGATATTGTTCGTGATAAAGCTCCTGGTGCAATTGTCAATGTTGCTGGTAAGGCGTTCTCGGCGATCAAGGAAAGACTAGCACGATTATTGCGACGAAAACAACAACCACCGGTGAAACTGGCAAGTACTGAGGTGATGCCTGCAGACGTAAGTAAAATAATAAATCAGGCTGCAAATCAAAAACTAGCGGCGATATCTGAAGAAGCAGAAAAAAATATAACAGCAAATTTAATAGCAGGGGGCGGTTTTCGTCGACGATGATCATCATTTGGAAAAATGGTAACTATAATAAAATGTTCAGGCGCGAATCAGACCCAGCATTTGATATGGAGGCACCTGTCCTTAAGTACGAGTCAGTACGTGATTATCAGTTTTATTCTTATGACGCAAGACAACCAAATCATCAGGGGAGAATCGAATTACAGGTTCATGATACAAGTAGATATTTCTTGCCCGCTGAGGCGTTTATTGAAGTAGAAGGTAGACTTGTAACGAATGTTGCAGCTAATACGCCATATGATGCTAATTTGCGTGTTGGTTTTGTCAACAACGGGATCATGGCGTTGTTTGATAGCGCCACATACATGATTGATGGAAAAAATATTGAATCAGTTCAGAAGGATGTCGACGTTGCTACAACAATAATTGGTCTGGCGAGATATTCTGACGACTTTACAAGATCAGCTGGTCCAACAATGATGTTTGCTAAGGATATCACCGACAACGCTGATCATATCAGGTATGCTAAAATACGGACACCGCAAGATACTGCAGTTGATCCACAACCAGTTGACTTTGAACACGCAACCAGACCAGCTGCTGCTTTTGATATTGTAAAAGGTGATAGCGCGACTTTCAACTTAGGATTTGCAACACGCCAAGCAGCGCTGTCAGGAGATAATAGAAATTTTTCGTGTGCAATTCCATTATCTCATATCTTTGGATTTTGCAGAAATGTTAGAAAAGTCATCTTTGGAGCTAAACACACAATTGTGCTCGTAAGAAAAGGTAATGATAATGATGCAATCTGGCGAGGTGCTGGTGTTGCCGAGGGTAAAGTAAATATATCAAAACTTTCATTGTGGATGCCAGTAATGACTCCATCTATTACTGAGGAACAAAAATTACTATCTTTTATGGATCAAGGCGGTAAATCATTGCTATCATGGTTAACAGTAACCACAGATGCTGCTCAAAGCAATATTAATGGTTTATTTACATGGCATATAGCATCACAACAGGGTGTTTCTGCACCACGACATATTTTTATTGCACTGCAAAATATTAACCGGATAAATAATCAACAACGTTCACATATGATATTTGACAACCTTGGAGTTAATGAAGTTTCCTTACGGATAAATGGACATCAAGAACCAGCCGAGGATATACAACTAAATTATGCACAAAATCATGTAGCGCGCGCATATCATCGTTTAATGTCATTCATGGGACGTGATCAAAATATAGATACCGGGTTGCAAATATCACAACTAGATTTTACAGGTCTATATCCGATTTATTATTTTTCACTAGAACATCTTGATTTATCCAAACAATCTGTTGTTGATATACACTTTCGAGCTCATGTTACTAACCCTCCTCCTGATATACCCGGTCCACCAATTGTTCCCGGCTTCTACAGAGCGATCGCGGTCATACTTAGCGACAAGGCCATGTTACTTGAAGGTGGCAGTGGTCGAATGAGGGTCGTTGATGCACCGGTGGAAAATCTTTAATCGTGCTATTTAGAAAAACATATTTTATATAAAAATGTCGTATAGTCATGTTAATGTTACTCTGACCCCGGGTCAGGTAAAAAAGCTTCAATCAAAAACCGCCAACAAATGCGGAACTAAAATATCACTAAAACGAGATCATATTAGTGGTGGTCCAAACAAATTATCGTTGACAAATAATCAGATTAAACATTTCAATAAAGCCCTAGAATCAAAAACCGGAGTTCAATTCCATCTTTCTCCGAGCGCCATCAAGGACATGGTTAAAACCGGTGGTATATTTCCACTTCTTGCGGCCATTCCGGCATTAATAGCTGCAGCTGCTCCAGCCGTAGCAAAAGCTGCCGCGTTAGGTGCTGTTGGAACAGCCGCTGGAATGGATACAAAAAAAAGGGACGCGGTCTAAGATTACCGGGATCTCGTTGGGGGAGAGGCCTAAGGCTTCCAGGATCATTTCGTTAGACGTTCCAGCATCAAATTTTGATTTACTTGATGCTGCTAAAAAATTAAAAATATCCGCCTTTAGAGGTGTTTTTATGCGAGATCAATTACCGAAACAACCAAACAAACTAGAAACAGGTATTATTAATCTTGACAAACGTTCCGGACCCGGTACTCATTGGGTATCATACGCGATTGATCCGCGTGGAATTGTTTATTTTGATTCGTACGGGTTAGCTCCACCTGTTGAATTTATCAAGTATGTCGCACCACTTCACGCAACAACCAGAGGTTCCAGAGTTTGGTATTCAACGCTACCCACACAAACAATGACAGATCCGCCAATATGCGGCCGTGAAGTAATTAATGTACTCGACGCAATATCAAAATCATCCAGGCCGCCACATAAAGTCGTGCACGATTATACAAGCAACCGATTTGTTGCGCGTAAAGCATTTTAAACAACGGATCTTATTATAATGGTTGACATTTACGGAAGATCTTCTACTAGTAAGAAAATAAAATCCGACGTTGATCTGTCAAAGTATGCGACTAAAGATGACCTCGCTGATATTATGAACCTTGCTGGAGTTGACCCAGATGAAGTTGTTATTTTTCAAGATCGATATGGTAAACTAAAAACCAGCAATATCAAATGGAATGATATAGTCCGGCGAGTACTTGGTGCAGTTACAGATAATATTCCCGTGTTTACTGACGGTGGTAGAATCAGAGATTCAAGTATGTCACTTAAAACCATCAGAGATGAAATTGCAAAAAGTGTTGCTAATCGCGTGAGAAACACCGGTGACACGATGACAGGTGAACTTAGCATGAACGGGAACAAAATAGTAGCTGTAACAGCTCCAAAATCTGACAACGACGTCGCAAACAAACTATACGTCGACGACGTGGATGGAAAACTATCCACGCTACGGGCCGAGTATGACGTTCACACGGGCGCGTTTACAAGGCTTCGAAGAAATTTTCAGAAAACCGATGATGCCATAAATAAGTTCTTTGGAACTCCTTCCGTCATTGACATGAAACTCGTTGATATCAAAAGTAACCTAGACACGATCAAACGAACACAACTAGACATCGTAGCGGGAATTCCTGAGATTATCAATAAAACCAATCTGATTAAAATTCCAGCTGAAATAACTCCCGGGCATATCACAAACATCGTATGCACGGTATCATCGGGATTTGCAACATGGTCAAAACAAAATAATACCATCAAATATACCGCAACAAGCACTGGCGTGTACAGGCTGTCTGTGTTTAGTGCTGCAAAATTTGAAATATTTACAACGTTTCCATGGCGTCATTCCACCGACAGGTTTTCCGGGGTTGTATCTGTTATATTAAATATCGGAGCCGAGGAAATATTTATTCTGGAAGCAGCTGATAGGACATTAACCGCAACATCTTACTGGTGGTGTTTGGAATTTGTAGCTGAAGCACATCAATTGGTTACTGTATAAAAATATATATGGACGGTGCACAATACAGATACAATCAAGCGCGTGAATGGCAGGCGGCGCTAAAAGATCAAGTCGATCAATATACAGTAAAAGTAAAAAAATATCGACGACGATTGGTTATCGTTGATGTGATTGTTTATTCAGTATCCGCTATTGTTGCTGGAACCGGTGTAATATTATCAGCGTTGACAACGATGGCACCAGTAGCTGTAACTATCTGTATTTCAGCAGCAACAACTATTGCAGGTGTGCTTGGTATCATCACAAAAAAATTATGTACTTGTACGAACGAAAAATTATCCGATTACAAAATAAAATTACATACAGCGACGGTAGCATACTCGAAATTATCCTCGTTGTTATCAGCGAGTCTCAGTGATGGAATTATATCTGATTTCGAATTTTCAATGATGACCAAAATATACGATGAAGGTATTAAAGATACAAGTATCAATAATGACAGAATTACTCCAGCAGATCGTGACCAACACAACTCCGCCAAAGATAACGATGATCTCGGTAAGTTCAACTAATCCTGAATTTAGTGTTAATTTTCCTATTGCAATTCCAGTAAAAGAAATAGCACTAGCACAATTACGAGTATATTACAGCTGGCCAAATATCAGATCAAAATCATTTAATGGTACACCAGCAAATAATTCGCTCGTATTTACTAACAACAACAAACCCGATGGAACACCTGACTGGGTTGTTGTTGGAATACCAACCGGCAGTTACCAGATTGAAGAGATCAGTGAGGAATTTGCGCGTAGAATAAAATCAATAACGGGAAAGGAATCAAAAATATCAATAAACGTTCATGAGCCGACGTTGTCCTCGACGGTTGAAATAAACTCGCCTGATTATGCCGTTGATATTTATCAATCTTCAATCAGATCCGTGCTAGGATGGCCTGAAATATCACCACCGATAACACCGATACCACCAGAACCGAAAAAGTCTGATTATGTCACGGATAGACAATCATATCATCAAATTTATCCATCATACGAGGTGTTACTAAGTATTTTAAAAAGTAAATCGATGCTTGGCGAGTTTATCTTTCGCGAAGATATTGAGACATGGTCTTTTATAAATCAGGGGGAGTGGAAATATGATGTGAGGTTTGATCGGAGTGATATTATTAGATTTTTTCAGGAAATCAATCAAGAGTGTAAAAAACAACTAGATCAACTAAATCAATATTTTAACGAACATATTTTTGACATATCAGCGTCATCGCGTGAAAAAATCATCACGCGTGTGGAAAGATTAAATCGGCTTATATCAGACATGGAATATTTTAATAACCGAATAGTTCAGGCGATGGTTAGTCTTTTAAAATCACCTAAAAATTCTGATGCAAAGGCATGGTTAGAAAAATATAAAATAACAGAAGCCGATGTACCAAATTATAAATTTCCCGGGTATAGTGTAACCGAGTTAAGAAAATCTGTCAGTGATGTCATTGATGAGTTTTTTCCTAAAATACTCGATGCATGGAGAAAATTAATTCCGCCTTCAACTGTTCTCAGATATGATAATGATCCACATGGCGGCGGAAGGCACGTATCCCCGCGGATCGTTAATATAACACCGACGGTCGCGGTCAATCTGGTTTGTGACGTAATCGATGGCAGCTATCAAATAGATCTCGGAAGATCAAATCAGGCTCAACAAGGATACATCCTATACACGTTCACACCACAAGTTCCCCCTGGAAATTTAATCGTGCAAGAACCAACTAATCCCGTGTATTTGCGGTGTCACAATAATATGTTAACACGAATCAATTTTAAACTCACAGACCACCTTAATCGCTTGATTGACATACGTGAAGAAGAGCTTGTAATAAATCTGTATGTAAAGTCGTAAAGACTTCCGTCGTAAAGACTTCCGTCTTAAGGATTTCTGTCTAAGGACTTTTGTCGTAGATCTTCAGAATCAAATTCGATCAACTTAAAAAAATATTTTATTATTACTAGCACAAATTTGTGTTTGGTACAAATTAATCGGCCCAGGCAACTAAAAAAGCTAGTCGATGAAAGTAAAATTAAAATTTCTATCACAAAAAAAAAAAATATTTATTAATTTTCCTGATTTTTACTGAAATTGTACAAATTACTTGATTTTGACTACCAACTACCCCCTCAGAAACATAAAAATGCACGAACTACTTGATTTTGACTACCAACTACCCCGTCAGAAGCATAAAAATGCACGAACTACTTGATTTTGACTACCAACTACCCCGTCAAAATCAAGAAAGTTCTAACCTTGTCAAATTGTTCCTAACAAATTTTATTTATTATAAATTAATTTTATTTATTAATAATATTAATTTTACTGAGATTTTTTTTTTTTTTTTTACTAAAATACAACGAAATTGCTCAATTTTCCTGATTTTGACTACCAACTACCCCGTCAGAAATCAAGTAGTTCGTGCATTTTTCTTTGATTTTGACTACCAACTACCCCGTCAAAATCAAGTAGTTCGTGCATTTTTCTTGATTTTAGTAAAAAAAAAATAAATTAATTCAGTAAAAATAATATTATTAATAAATAAAATTTATTAGGAACAAATTTGACAAGGTTAGAACTTTCTTGATTTTGACTACCAATACACGTGGTCAGCGTTGACTTGGACCCCAGTTACCAAAACTTTCATTTTCATTATCACCAGTAACGAAGTTACCTTGGATCGTTTCACCAGTAACGAAGTTACCTTGGATCGTTTCACCAGTAACGAAGTTACCTTGGATCGTTTCACCAGTAACGGGGTTACCTTGGATCGTTTCACGATCTAACATTATTTTTCTTAATAGTCTTATGCGAGTACTAATCGTTTTCTTTGCCTCATACTCGTGGGATAATAACGACTTAATTCTTTCTACGGCGGTAGAAAGAGGAACGAACTCCTTCACATGATCATCTTCTACGGTAGCTAGCGACTGAAACATTGCCGATTGAATCCGTTTCATGAGCCTGTATTCAGATGATAGTGTGTGTGTCCCCATGGTTTTACGTTCTTGTAAAATCTCAAAGTCAGAAACTATTTTTTCAGGATTAAGTTCATCAGATATATTAATTCCATCTTTTTTTAATTTTTTAATAGCGACAATTACATCATTGATATTTTCATGGTTCATTATATAATATATAAATCTTTAAAATAAAAAAAATATCCCTAGAACACCTATCGAGTGTATTAGCGAGTTCGTCGGGATGTTTCAGGGACAGCACAACATATACAATGAATGAAGAGCTCCTATCGAGTGTATTAGCGAGCTCAGATTATGAATGAAGAGCCCCTATCGAGTGTATTAGCGAGCTCAGATTATGAATGAAGTATAAACATATAACTTAACTAAGGAAATGGATATATACAATGAAATGGTTATATACAATGAATGAAGAGCCCCTATCGAGTGTATTAGCGAGCTCAGATTATGAATGAAGTACAAACATATAACTTAACTAAGGAAATGGATATATACAATGAAATGAATGATATACAATGAAATGGTTATATACAATGAATGAAGAGCCCCTATCGAGTGTATTAGCGAGCTCAGATTATGAATGAAGTACAAACATATAACTTAACTAAGGACAGTACAAACATATACGCTCAGCAAAATCACACCCACAATAATTAATCCAGTGGGTGATACGAAAATATGTATCAACCACAAGTCAATATTTTGCTGAGCGGGGTGGGTTCTTGCGGTTCCCCCCACTATTATAAAAATCGCAATTATGCGCACCACCGACAAATTGTCAGCCATGGGGGTTTGATCCTGGACCGCGAGCGCCACAGTCCAATACCATACTGATCGAGCTATCAAACATTGTTACGAACATATGTTTCGGAAGTTAATATATAGCTAGCTATATAGCTAAGGAACCAATATTTACACTAAACAGCGGTTTCTGAATAATAACGGTTTCTGTATTTGTAGCGGTTTCTGGATAATAACAGTTTCTGTATTTATAACAGTTTCTGTATTTGTAGCGGGTTCCTAAGTAGACTGAGAATCAATAATAACAGTTTCTGAATAATAGTTTCTGTATTTGTAGCGGGTTTCCTAAGTAGACCGAAAATCAATAATAACAGTGGCATTAATGCACAACTGCAGGTCGATTACAATGAGCAACGGTTTCTGTTTCACACACAGCTTCCTACGGATCAATAATATTATCATGTGTTGTATGATGGGGAAATATTTAAAAAACATAAATAATACTTCTACGAGTAATTAGTTACGATGTAATTAGTTACGATGTAATTAGTTAAACTGACTAATTACGATCATAAAAAACCAACCATCTACGAAGAAAACTATATATTACAAAGTAATCTCCCTTATGTAATCAAAAATTCAGTAGTGTATGGAGGACCTACTGTGACATAAATTAAAAAATTAATTCAATGTGGTGATGATAGTTAATAATGTGGTGATGATAGTTATTGATACTGAAATGTAATTTTCTGCTTATATTTTTTCGAGAGAGCAGATCTGGTTATATTATCTGCTACTTTTTGTACTGAACGCGAGTTAATATCAAAATATGTCGCAGCCGCGTTCATAGACTGAAACATAATTTCTTTACCGGTTTCTATGTTTGTAGAAATTACCCCCCTCTTTCCGATTGTCTTATATCTTCCTGTATTTCCACGTGTATTATTCTCGCTGTATGTGACAACACGAAGGTTGGATAAATTATTGTTTTGAGTGTCCCCGTCAATATGATCAATAACAAGACCATCATTGATCAAACCCTTGTGACACTCGTACGTAAATCTATGACATAGATAATGTTTCTTCCCAACTGTAAATCTAAGATAACCAACATTATTAATACAACCAACTGGTCTCTTCAACTTGCAGTGTCTGATGATACCATTAATATTTGATTCATAGTTTGTTATGACAGGATGTGGGACAAATATATTTTGCTCCATTATAATAATATTATATGTTTAAATCATTGTTTGTCTGAAATCTTGATATATAATCCCTCACGGATTTTATAGCGTTTTCACCGCTATTATTTTTTTTGTCATAATATCTTTTAAGTTCTCTGAACCGTTTCCCGCCGCACTTTCCACATAATTCTGTCTTTCCTCGCACTCCAATACCACACCGTAGACATGGTATTGGTCCTAGACTTCCTCGTCGTATGTTTTGTGAGTGCATCCAACAAAATTCCTTTCTACAGGATTTGTTGCATCGATTTACCGAGCCGATCATCAACCATCTACATTGGGACATTGTATATATATATATATATAATTTTCTTTATTTAAATATTTGTTTTAATTATATGAACGAGTTTGAGAGATTATCCCAAACTAGGCCTGTTAAGTATAAATTCAACCTTGACAGATTATCTTCTGACTTGCCAGTACGAGATCTGGTTGATCCGAAAAATAAAAGTTTGATCTCGAAAATTCACGACGCCAAGAAAGAATTTTACACGGATGGTGCATCTCATACATGGTCAACGTTCAAGATTATACGCAACACTGTCACGGACGCCACAATGAACGACAAGCGAGCGGCAACTATCATTAACTACATCGCTGAATACGAGGGCAATCAAAAATATTTCTTCAGAGTAAAATTTATTGTATTAACAGAAACAGATAGTTGGATTATCCGTGACAAATATGATCCTGTCCTTGGTAATAATAAAACTATCATATTAAGTAAAAATTCCAGACCGGGTCTATTGACTGGTATTGATAAACCGTATTATGAGCGAGCGTATCCTGTAACAGCAGTTATTTATGGAATTTATGAGATAAATAAAAAACCCAACGTTGATAAACTAGCGCCGATGAAATTTTCAAGGTTAAATTGTGTGGCTGAACGAGTAATAGAACACTTTACAAACGCGATGCGTGGAAATGGATTAACTGATTTAAGGCGTGAAAAAATAAACTCGTGGGCTGATTCAGTTAAGGATACCGGTGCTACAATAAAAGATGTTGCTGAGTTAGGAAAAATATTAAAATTTCCAATAACTGTGGCGACAATAACGGGAGAAGTACTGTACCAGTCGAAATATAAATCGAAAGGAGCTCCAATAAATATTATCGATCATAACGCGCACGCATGGACTAACGCAGTAACAATATTTCCACGTGATCGAACTGTTAGATTTTACCCCCCAGATAATTCTGGGGCAGATATATTTGATTTTATTAAAGAAATAAGTAAAACCGATCCTGTATCGGTATGGTTATTTAAAAGTAATGAGGAGGGTGAATTTGATCAGTTTGTCAAACCGAACGGTGAAATATATCGCACAGAATCCCTCCATGACGAGATGAAAAATCTTGCGACGTTTTTACAGTGCAAGCACGTGGAAAATACTGACAAATTACTAACTAATTGTTTTACCGTTCCATCTGTTGCGGCTCATTTCGCCAGGGAACGAAATTCATGGAAACCAACACGATTTGATTTACTCGAGGACGTACGCGCAAGTTGCGTCGAATATGGACATGGCGGATTATGGAATACCAAATACAATTACAATGATGTTATTTCGGTTGATATGGTTGCATGTTATCCAGGAAGTTTTCTGGGATACGGAGATTGTTCTACGTACTTTGAAAGATTTGGTCACCCTACAAACGAGATGACGCGAGTGGCAATTAATGGACCATTACCTGATTTTGATCTGACTGGATTCGCCTGTGTTAAATCGTTCGAGTTTAACGAAAATCTTCACAAGATTTATTATGTTTGGTTTGGCAGACATTTTTGTGAAAAACGTTGGGCACCTATAGTTTTGTTGCGATATATGCTAGATTGTATGATACTGACATCGTTGGTGGTCAGTGAGGCAATTATATCATATCATGCACAGACCAAAGTTTGGTTGCCCATGTCAGATTCTGAAGTTATCAGCGAGTTTAAGGACGATATTCCTAATAAACTCAAAACCGCAAAAGATCTCGGTAGAAAAATTGTAGGTAAATTTACTCAAGGTGGTGCATATGATTATAAAAGACATCACGCACGATTAATTTTAGATGATGCCGAGTACGATTTTATAATCGCTGATACAACGGCGAAAAATACATTTGTAAATCGAGAGAGTGTTTATTTATCCGACGGAACAAAATTAGGTACGATCGTTAGTTACATAAATGACGTATCCCCGCAATATACTCATCTAAGATCTTCCATGTTGGCTTATGTTTCTATAAATTTATTATCGATGATTAATAGATTTCCTGAGACCGCAGTCAGAGTCGCAACGGACTCGTTTTATATTTCAAGTAAATATTTAGAACCTGTTATGAAATTTACAAGTAATGATGAACGATGGGGTTCGTGGAGAATAAAAAAGGAACTATTACACAATTATGTAGAATCAGCAGATGTTCCAGTGAGAGATTTTTATCGTGAGGGTAATAAAATATCAGAAATGTCGAAAGCACCATCGTTGAGTGATCCAATAACGAGATATAAGACAGTATATCTCAATGGACCTGGTGGATGCGGCAAAACAACTCGAACGATTAATGTTTTTAGAAATTCAGATATAATCGTGCTGACACCCACACATAGACTTGCACGTGAGATGAAACAGCGGCAAGTACAATCGTGCACGTATCATAGTTTCTTTCGGTGGCGCGGAGATACATGGACTCCTGAACGGATGGGAGAAAAATATATACCTAAAATAATTATTTGGGATGAGATATGCACGGTCTCATTGGATACATTAAAAAAGTTTCTTGATTGGTTGTTGACGAAAAATACCGCCATAATAATGTGTGGCGATCATGGTCAACCGCCGCCCTTTGTTGGACCATCTCCACATGATTGGTTAAAAAATTTCGTTGATTATTACGAAGAAATAGATGATGATCATAGAGCTCTTGATGCAAATTTGAAGGAGTTTAAAAAATTAATCAGATTACAATCAAACAAAATTCAGTGTGAAATATTACGTGGAGTGATCTCAGAGACATCAATGAGTGATTTTTTGAACTCATGGAGACCCAACGATTTGATCGTAGCAAGTAGAAAAATAATCAGAGACGCTTTACAACAGCAGTTATTTCAACTACATAAAGAAAAATATTCAGAATTACCCGTACCGTTGTGTTATAGACCATCAGATACACGAAAACAGAATATTAATGTCGATATTCCAGGACCCATGACAGAGTCAAGGAAACAGAATCTCGTATTAAATGATATTGTCGCCGTTGATATCAGTGTGGTCGAAGATGCAATACACGCTGACAAATCTCCATGGGTGTTGGGATACGCTATGACGATCCACTCGTCTCAGGGATTAACTATTTCTGATACACGAGTCTGGATTGTAGACGATCGCATCGAGTGGTCAAATTTAGTTTATTTAGCGGTATCGAGGGTCAGAAATATATCTCAATTACGTAGAATTATAATTCCTGAAATCGTTGATAAATTTAACATCATCGATGATGATATAATAAGAAAAAAATTAATCGGATACAAACAATCTGATAAAAAAAATAAACGCGACTTTGATCTTGATGTTGAATTTATTATTAAGTTAAAACAGCAGCAGAACAATCATTGCATCAGTTGTAATTGTATAATGTTATGGCGGTATTCGAGTAATGATTCAAGACAATTTACCGTAGATAGAAAAGATAATAGTCGCGGTCATACACGAGAAAATACCATGTTAACCTGTCTTGAGTGTAATCGACGTAGAGGCGCTAGCGCCTTGGGTGCTAGTTAAGTGATCGAAATCACCGGAGTGATCGCGGCGGTAGTTGTGTATCCGCGGGAATTATTTGTAGTTGTTCACGTGTAAATCCACGTTGAGGAGCGGCCGAATCTAATCTGTAGATTGCAGGTCTGGAAACGCCTATGTTTCTTCCAGTGGATCTTGTCACGGTAGATATTTTGTGTGTGGTAACACTCCAAATAGGATCAGTTGCTCTCGCGCTACCACCTTCAAGTTCACCAGGCTCATATAAATATCTGACTGTGACATTACCTAATATTTTTTGTTTTCCAGCATCTTTCCGTTGTGTTGGTATATTTTTTTTTGTGACCGCGCTAATGGGTTTCATGTTGGTTGTTCGTGTGATTTCATTATTTAATGCAGCTATCACGCCTGGTAATCTTGCAACCCATTCGCGAGATCTTTTATCCTGAATAAATTCCCTCGCGTATTGATATCCAAATAACCGTTCAGCAAGTGTTCGATTAAATCGCTCAACAATTGCTTGATCACGGTGAATTGCAGTATGACCTCGTCGTATTTTGGTATTATGTTGTTTCATCAACGATGATACTGGACCAAGAAATTCCTTACCAGGATCAACCTGTAGTAGCTGCGGCCATCGCAGACCACCTTGTGGTCCAAGTCCTCGTTGATAAATTCGTTCAAACGCATCGGCTACTTCAGATGATGTTTTCGCCGATAGCGGCTCTGCTTCTTTATATCTACTTGCAACATCAACTACGGTTAGCGCGTACTTGTACGTTTTTCCACGTACAGTATCATGCGGTAAAAACAGAATATCAGCTTGATGAACTTCATTAGGAACACTGACATCGAAATACGAGTACTGAATTTGTTTAGGACGCGGTAGATAAATTTGCCATATTGCTTGTTTAGATAACCACGTTTTAGCAGTAGAATGTTTAACCGATGCTGCATCAGCGAGTTTACCAATTGCTGCTTTGCCTCTCCAGTATCCTCTCGGTGAATAATAAATTGATTCCATTATTAATTACCAGCCCCAATCGCTAATTTACCTTTCATCGAGGATCTTACTAACCAATTAGCTAATGATTCTCTAATATTTTTATTTTTTATAGAATTTAATGAATGAATTAATTTTACATCTGCGATATGCCTATCTTGTAGATTTTTACTTTTATAAGCTACATCATGAGCATGACAAGCTCGATCAATAGCATTTATTGGTTCCTCGCCTGGTTTTGGTTGATCTTGATTATCGAGCCTGATATCGAGTCTGGTACCAGGACCGCAATAATTATATCCTGGTAGATGTTTTTCTCCGCTGTATTTAGCCCATGGAGCACCTGGAAACTTTGACATCAAATTAGCAATATCACCACCCCGCTTATTAGGTAAAAATGAAAATTTCTTTCTACCGCATATAGAACATTTTCCACCGTACGCTATTTTTTTGTTTTTTGTTATAACTGTAGCTAAATCAGTAGTTGGAGTTTTAACTCTACAGCGTAAACAATATAAATTCATGTTATAACATATATGGATATAATTGATTTCTCAGCAACTCGGCAGCGAGAGCCAGTTAAGCATCATCCTGCGCTACCGAACTCCATCAGAATGATTATCATAGGACCATCTGGATCGGGTAAGACGCAATTATTACTTAATCTGATAATGAGATGGTTGAAATGGGATAAGTTGTATTTAGTAGCACCATCCGTTGATGATCAGCGATGTTATGATGTACTTAAAGATTTCAATGAAAACGCACGATTACTGGATGAAGATAATGATGTTATAGAGTTTATAACCGATATTGATGAAGCACCATCCGTAGATTCCATAGACGGATTTATTAATAATTTAGTTGTATACGACGATGTGATGCTAGATAAACAATCAAATCCAGCCAGAATATTTTCCCGAGGTAGACATAAAAATACAGACGTGATCTATGTTACTCAACGATATACACAAATACCAAAAGTGATCAGAGACAACTGCAACATTTTAGTTGTGTTTAATGGCGTAGACACACACACGTTGCGAAATATTCATCAAACTTGGTGTGGTGGTGACATGGATATAATTAAATTCAAAAATTTCTTCTCACGAGCGGAAGCTACTCCGCATGGATTTATAACAATAAATTTACATGATCCAAGAACAAGATATCGTGTGGGTATTGATAAAATATTTGGGTAACAGGGGTGATGATAAAATTAAATTGAATTAAACAGATATCATTAATATAATGAACAACTGTGCGTGGCTGCGTCAAGGAACAACAGATAAATGCAACAAAAGGTGCCGTGGAGAATATTGCAAGAAACATAATTATCTTATAAAGAAAAACCCTCATGCTGGTCCACGAAGATGTGTTGGATGTAACAACGGCGTTAGAGGATTATATCAGATTTGTAAAAATTGCGGTGGAGATCGATACAGAAGTTTGATGAACTATTACAGAAAAAGAAAAAACATAAATCCCAAAATAGAAAAACCACCATCAGAACTTGAATATTACTTGAAACATAGAACAAATTCCGAAGATTCAGATGAAGATGAAACAGATGAGGAAAAACGACAGCGAGAACGCGTTGAAAAATATTCATCAAACTTGGTATGGTGGTAAATTAATAGCAGCAGAGAGGGTACCTACCAACGTTGGTCGTCAAAAAAATAAACAAGAAATAAATAAACACGTAGAGTACTTTATTTTTTCAGATACTATTTCGAACTGAGGTTTTATTAGCACAATCGGTCATTGCAAAAATAAACATCTCAAGGAAAGTTCATTTGTAAAATCTGGACCTTTCTACGAGATGATTTATTTGTTTGTTTTATTTGTTTTGTCGGAATTCTATGGTCTGTTCACCCTCTCTGCTGCTGGGGTATTTGCTTGACCGAGCGGTGTCAAACTGCACTCATTTGCCACCATGGCGACATAAACGATATCTGCCAAGTCCCTTATGGCTCATTACATTGTATAATTTAACGGTCTCCTACCGTAAATGCTGCAACTGAAGTCACACCACCAATGTACACCGCCAGATTATAATAGGGACTATGGTATGACAGGGACACTCGATGTTTTGACCTGAATTCACTATAAGTGAATCATGGCATCATGGAAACTCGCTAACACTGCACTGAGTTCCAATAATCAACAAATAATCACACAAATCTAAGAATTCCTTAAAACGGAGCGCTATATATATATATATATATATATATATATATATATATATATATATATATATATATATATATATATATATATATATATATATATATATATATATATCGACCACTTGGCTTCAGCTTGACTGATGATGCGGTGTACCTGTACATATCGACCCACAAATGGATGAGCCATATCACCATCTGTTTGTTTTAAACTTCTCAATTTCTGGTGTTTTTTCAAAACCAATCATTTCTATTTAGGCATTATGGGATTGACGACTATATCCAAGATTTACTTACCTTCGTAACTGAAGAGCTTCACAAAATACATCTCCGAAATTGAAGATTTGACAACGGAGTGCTCCAATAAACATTGTACATATGCAAAACATATGTAAACACATTTTGTTCACGTACAACAGCAGGGAGGATGAACATACCAAATTTTAGAAGGGATTCTGTCAAGAAACAACTACAAGCGCGTCAGGAGACTCAGGTAGAATTTACAGAAGGCACAGAACAGTTATTTAAACTAACTGTCGAACCAACCAAGAAAATTGTTACAGCAACTGAAGAAACACAAAAAGATCTTGAGACATTGCCTGCTGATATTGCTGGTCGTCTTTGAGCAACTCAACCACCTCCGGGCAACCCCCTCAACCACAATCTGAAGATGATCCACCGCCGCTGCCAAACGTTAGAACTAACATTATAAATAAATTTACGCCGGAAGGTATTGCCGCTATCAAGAAACGAGACCAATTACTTAATATTGTCGCGTATGGATATCGTGATAGAAAAAAGTATGTAAAACCCGAATATGTTAAAACGCTGAGATCTGCCGATTAGGTTAGGGATGTATATCGCATCGCTGCTGATATTCCGCAGATCAAATCTGAGGAAGATATTAATCAGTTTAATATTTCGAACCAGGTAGTAGGTGACTATATTGAACGAGCAAGGCAAGAGAGGGAACGAAGACGCGAAGGAGGAATGAAGCATCAACTTGAAAAAGCAAGAGCAGAAGGAAATCGACCTTAAGATCAGGGAAGAAAAAAAGCAGACAAAGCCTCAAGAAAGGAGGAAGAAGGAGCGACTGGAAGTGGTATTGCTACTCGAGGAAATGGTCTTATTACCTCATGCCCCAATAACGTCCTTGCCGATGTTGATCGACTAGAAATTTTAATTGGTGGAAGACAGACCGGCAATAATTCCCCAGAAATCATGAATGAAGCAACTCCTATTTGTCAGAGATTATTTACAGGCGGTATCATGGACATTAATGTTTATGGGTCCCTCATTGATGAAATCGTTGACGATTACCGTAGTGATTGATACAGTATGATCAGTGAAAAGAAAATAAGATGATCATACATAATACTCAGCGTTGACCTGTAATGGCCAGGGTGATAAACTCGAGATTACCAACATATAAAGCGGTCTACGGAGATGGACTCGGTGATGTTGTTCAGGGTCTATTGCAAAGGATAGCCCCAAAAAGCAATACCGATTGCAAAGCAACTGGAAATGAAAGCTATTGACGTTGTTCGTGATAAAGGTATTAGTACTGTTGTTCATGTTGCTAGTAAAGCATTCTCAGCAGTCAAAGATATAGACTAGCACGATTAATACGCAGGCCACCAGCGGCCCGACATCAACCAGTAAAATTGCCCAGCACTGAATTTATGCCACCAAGTGTCAGTAAAATAATAAATCAAGCTGTAAATCATAAACCAGCAGAGTTGGCTGGTGTGCCCCTGTCAGAAAAAGAAATTAATATAACTGCTAGTCAATAGCAGAACGTGGTCTTCGTCTTAGACGATAACGAATATAAATAATATTTAAACGTGTATCTGATCCCGCACTTGACATGGATACGCCAGTCCTCAAATATGAATCTGTACGTGATTATCAATAATATTTGTATGATGCACGAGAGCCAAATCAACGTGGAAGAACTGAGCTGCAACTTCAGGATACAAGCGGGTATTTCTTACCCGCTGAAGCATTTATTGAAGTAGAAGATGGAATTCTAAAAACAGATAATAATGAATATGAAGCTGATGTTAGAGTTGGTTTTGTTAATAATGGCATCATGGCGTTGTTCAATAGTGCCACGTATAGCATCGACGGAAGAAACGTTGAATCATGCCGGGAAAACGTCGCCGTTGCCACGACGATATTGGGTCTAGCAAGATATTCCGATGATTATTCAAGATCAGCTGGTCCGTCAATAATGTTTGTGAAGGATACTACTGACCATCCTGACAACAGACAGTATGATGTAAGACGACCAAGAAACTTCGCCGGCGCCGCTGACGCCGATGTGGCTCCGGTGGTTCACGGTGCTAATCCATAATTTGATTTAGGAATCATAGTACGTCGAAAAATGCTGAAGGATAGAAGTAGAAGATTTTCATTTGCAATTCCATTGTCCCACATCTTTGGATTTTGTAGAAATGTGACAAAGGTTATTTTTGGAGCCAAGCATATTTGTACTTGTAAGAAAGGCTACCGACGATGATGCAATCTGGCGCCCTATCGGTGATGCAGGTAAAGTAATACTGACAAAACTTTCATTGTAGATGCCAACAATGATACCATAACTGACCGAAGAACAACGTCTTCTCTCTTTCATGGACCAAGGTGGTAAATCAACATTGTCACGGTTGATGATGACCACAAATAGTGTTCAAAGTACCATTAATAGTTTATTCACATGGCAGATAGTATCACAGCAAGGTGTCTCTGCACAGCGACATATATTCGTTGCTTTCCAAAATACCGAACCAGTAAATTCACAATTACATAACACAATGATATTTGACAAACTTGGTGTTATTGAAGTTTCACTGAGAATAAATGGACATCAAGAACCAGCTGAGGACATAATACCGAACTTTGGTAACAACCATGTTGCACGTGCATATCAACGTTTGATGACATTCATGGGACGTGATCAAAATGTTGATTCGGGTCTACGAACATCACAACTAGATTTTACCATCTTGTATCCGATCTATTACTTTAGGCTGTAACACATGGATTTATTTATGCAACCTGTTGTTGAGTTAAACTTTCGAGCTCGTGTAGCAAGAGAAGCTATTGCTGATTACAGAGCAATCGATATTATACACTTAGACAAAACAATGCTGCTTGAAGGTGTTGGTGGACGAATGAGAATCATTGATGCCCCAGCGGAAAATTTGTAACTGGATCACTTGTGATCTGTATAACACGATCAGTAATTAAATCGCTCATGATATTAAAATGTGATATCATCATGTTAATGTTACTCTGACTCCTGGTCAGATTAAAAAAACTACAATCAGTATTAAAAAAGAATTCTGGAATAAAAAATATCACTGAAATCAGCAGAGTTGCAAGGTCCAAAAAACTATCACAGACAGAACATCAACTCAAGCACTGACGCCAAACGATAAAAGACCGGTGTTCGACTTAATCTTGCTGCGGGTGCCGTTAAAGACATTGCTAGGACGGGTGGTATATTTCCACTTCTTGCAACTATACTCTGATTCTGATTCAGATTATAATGTTTATTTTCATTCTGATTGTAATATTTGTTTTTATTCTGATTATTGTCAGGATCTCACATACAAACTAAACATCATGATTCATCTCTTAAATCAAGAAGGTATCTCTGCTGGTCAGTAATTCTGAAATGTATCCGTGACAACAGCGGATTATGACATCTCCGATAAACCGGATTAACAGGTAGCAGCAGGGAGGGCAAACAGACCGAGGGTTCCCGACAAAAAAATAAATCTTCCACAGAAAACTTTCCCGTAGAAGGACTCTATTTACCAAATAGAGGCTTCCTGGGGAAGCTTACTCGTTATTAAACCCTGTTCCATCAACGAAACCTTAGTTTGAAGATTTAGCTGGAAAAAAATACTCTACGTGATTTTTAATTTGTTTGGATTCTATATATACGACCAACTCTAGGTAGGTGCCCTCCCTGCTGCTATTGTCTAATTGAGTAGAGTTGTAATTAGGAGATTACGCAGAAGATTACAGTCAGAGAGTTTGTATCAGGGATAAATATCAACATTAAAAGATTTTATCTAAACCTATTCGATATCTTGATCTGGGATCAGATAAATTTACTGTTACAAATCCATAAGGAGTAAATTGAGCTCGTGAGAAAAAATTTCTAAATTTATTTATATTCATGTCGCCACCGCACCAAGTTTGATGAATATTTCTTAGTGTATGAGCATCAACACCGTTAAAGACAACTAGAATATTACAATTATCTCTGATCACTTTAGGTATCTGAGTATATCTCTGAGTCACATAAATGACATCAGTGTTTTTGTGTCGACCACGGGAGAATATTCTAGCAGGATTAGTTTGTTTATTCAACATCACGTCGTCGTAGACTACTAAATTATTAATCGATCCATCTAGATCATCAACAGAGGGAGTTTCTTCGATATCTGTTATAAAATCAATAATACCATTACCGTCATTTAGCAAAGCTGCGTTGTCATTAAACTCTCTTAGTACCCGATAGCAGTGTTGATCATCAACAGATGGTGCAACTAAATATAACTTATCCCACTTCAGCCATCTCATTATCAAATTCAATAACAGCTGAGTTTTTCCACTCCCTGATGGTCCAATTATTATCATTCTAATTGAATTGGGTAACGCTGCATGGTGTTTGACAGGGACAGATTTTTTTGTAGCTGAAAAATCAATTACATTCATAATATAATTATAATATGGATTTATATTGTGTTAAGTGTAAAACACGTACACCAACGGTAGAGCTAACTACGGTTACAACTCGCAATAACAGATCAGCAGTCACCGGTAAATGTGAAAACTGTGGCACAAAAAAATTTAGATTCACCTCATCAACTAAAAAAAAGATTCCACGGAGGTGACATCACCGCAAAATTATCATCGTTACCAGGATTCCCCTGGGCTAAATACTCAGGAGAAAAACACCTACCAGGATACAGTTACTGCGGACCAGGTACCAGACTCGACATCAGATTAAATAATCAACATCAACCAAATTCAGGTGAGGAGCCAATTAATGCGATTGATCATGCATGTTTAGTTCATGACATAGCATATCGAAATAAAAATATCCAACAGCGACATCTTGCTGATGTAAATTTAATTCACGCAATAAATTCTATAAAAAATAAATCTATCAGGGAGAGATTAGATTCGTGGTTAATTAAAAACGCGATGAAAGGTAAATTAGTTTTCGGTGCCGGTAATTAATATGGAAGCGATTTATTATTCTCCAGCAGGATTTTGGCGTGGCAAACCAGCTATCAAAAAACTCGTAAAGGCTGCTCGAGTAAAACCATCAGTAGCTGTTGCGTGGTTATCTAAACAAGCTATATGGCAAATTTATCTACCACCACCCAAACGAATCGAGCACGCGCATTTTGATGTTAGTGTGCCAGATGAGGTCCATCAGGCTGATATAATGTTTTTACCACATGATACTGTTGATGGTAAAATCTATAAATACGTTTTAACCGTAGTAGATATTGCTAGCAGATACAAAGAAGCTGAGCCATTAACTAAGAAAACAGCTGCTGAAGTAGCTGATGCTTTTGAAAAAATATACCAGCGAGGACCACTAACATATCCGATTTTACTTCAAGCTGATCCAGGGCGGGAATTTCTTGGTGCGGTGACCTCGTTAATGAAACAAAAAAATACAAAAATAAGACGCGGTAAAGTTAATATTCATAATGACCAGGCAGTTGTGGAGAGATTCAATAAAACACTAGCTGAGAGACTTTTTGGTTATCAGTATGCTATGGAATTTATTCAGAATAAAAGATCTAATGACTGGGTTGTCAGGTTACCCGGTGTTATTTCTGCGATAAATAACGAAACAACGAGAGCTATATCAATGAAACCAGCGATTGCCAAACAGAAAGATTTTATACCGATAAAAAGACGCGATTTTTCAGCTGGACCTGTTCTTGGTAGTGTTATCGTTAGATATTTATATAAACCAGGTGAGGCTGAGGGTGGCAGAAAAAGAGCGACAGATCCAATCTGGAGCACGACGACACATAAGATAGTATCAGTGACGAGATCATCAGGTAGGCCAGCAATTTACACACTCGATTCATTAGCACCTCAACGAGGTTTTACTCGTGAAGAATTACATGTAATACCAGCTGATACTCAATTACCACCTCAGTCACTTAGATAATCAACTCCGCGTCGGTTACACTCTAAACACGTCAGAGTAACATTATCGCGATTGTGACCTAAATCATTATTTATTCTGTCTACGGTAAACTGTCTGGAATCATTTTTTTGATAATTCCATGTCATTATACAATTACAACCTGCACAATGATTTTTTTTGTTTTTCTTTCAGCGATAAAATAAATTCAACATCTAAATCAAATTTGTGATTATTTTTTTTTATCTGTCTGTTTATAGCTGATCAATTTTTTTTAAATAACATACTCGTCAATTTCATCGTTAATATTTATTCTATCTAAAACAATCCGTCCTAGCTGATTTATTTTTCTTACTCTGGATACAGCTAAATATACCAGATTAGACCACTCTATGTGGTCATCTACAATCCAAACTCGAGTATCTGTTATAGTTAGTCCCTGCGAAGAGTGAATTCTCATAGCATATCCTAGTGTCCACGGAGATTTTTCTGCACTCAACATATCACTAACGAAATCAATCTCAACAGTGACAATATCATTCAATACAAGATTCTGCTTCTCCTGTCCTGGTATATCAACATCAATATTCTGCAATCTGGTATCAGCTGGTCTGTAACATAGCGGTACAGGTATATGAGGAAACTTTTCTTGATGTAACTTAAATAATCTCTGCTGAAGCACGTCGCGTATTATTTTTCTGCTAGCTACAATTAAATCATTTGGAGTCCACGCTGATAAGAAATCTTCCATGGATGTTTTTGGAATTATCTTGCGCATCACACTACACTGAGTTTTATTTGACTGTAATCGAATCAATCTCTTAAATTCGCTTAATCTACCATCAAGAGATCTATAATCGGTGTTAACTTCTTCATAGTAGTCAACAAAATTTTTTAGCCATTCATGAGGTGATTCTCCATCAATAGGATTAGGCTGATCATGATCGCCGCACATGATTATAGCAGTATTTTTTGTTAGCAACCAATCTAGAAACATCTTTAACGTTTTAACGAATACAGTGCAGATCTCATCCCATATAATTACTCTGTTCACGTATTTTTCTCCCATTCGAGATGGATTCCATGCACCACCATTATACTTGAAAAAATTGTGATACGTGCATGAGTTAACACCACGTTGTCTCATTTCTCTCGCTAATCTATGTGTCGGTGTCAATACAATTACATCAGAGTTCTTAAATAATTCTATAATTCTGGTCGTTTTACCTGATCCATCTGGTCCATTCACGTAGACTGTCTTGTATCTCGATGCGGGATCATGCATAGATGGTGCTGTCGAAATTTCCGATACACTATCTGAATAATATTTATCCTCAGCAGGTACATCGGCGTTTTCGCAGTACCATAAAATATTTTCGTCTTTTACGCGCCACGTACCCCATGATCCATCACCTGTTAATTTTTCTAACTCTGGTAGAAATTTTTCATCAACATAAAATGAGTCAGTAGCTACTCTAACAGCGTCATTAGGGAATTTATTTATCATCGATAATAAATTTATACTCGCATACGCTAACATTGACGGTCTTAAATGAGTATACTGCGGTGACTCTCCCTCGAGATAGCTAACTACAGTACCAAGTTTTTTCCCATCTGATAAATAAATACTCTCTCGGTCACAAAATATACCTCGCTCAGCGGTATCAGCGATTATAAAATCTAATTCAGCCTCATCCATGATCAATCTGCAATGATATCGCTGATGATCACATGCTCCACCCTGAGTAAACTTACCAATAATTTTTCTACCTAAATCTTTTGCATCATCATGCTCAGTTGGTAGCCAAACTTCAGCTTGTTTTTTATACGATATAATGGCCTCGCTGACCGTCAACGACGTTAACATCGCAGAATCCAACATATATCTCAATAATACCATTGGAACCCATTTTTGTTCTGAAAAATGTTTACCAAACCAAACGTAGCAGATCTTATGCAACCCATCATTAAACTTAAATGATACAACACGAGCGAATCCTGTTAGGGGAAAATCTGGCAATGATCCATTAATAGATACTCTGGTCATCTCATCGCAGGGATGTCCAAATTGAGTAAAATACTTACTACACTCGTCTAATCCGAGAAAACTACCAGGATAACATGCTAACATGTCAAATGAAATCATCTTCATAGGATTATATTCAGTATTCCACAATCCACCGTGGCCGTACTCGATGCAACTCTGTTGTATATCTTTAAGAAATTCACGTCGAGTTGGCTTCCACGAATATTTCTCTCTCGCTGCGTGGGCAACAACAGATGGAATCGTAAAGCAATTAACTAATGAATCTTTATTTGCAGAATATTTTTCTGATATTTTTATCATAGAAAAGATTCATTTCGATATAATTCTCCATTAGGTCTCACAAACTGATCATATTTCTGATCACTAGAGAATAACCACACGGATACAGGGTCAGATTTACTTATCTCATGAATAAAATCAAATATATACCCACTATAAAATTTAACAATACGCTCTCGAGGGAAAATGTTTACTGCACTACTCCATGCATGAGAATTATGATCAATTATTTCGATAGGAGCTCCTCTGGATTTATACGCAGATGAGTATAAAATCTCGCCTGATATACTTTTTACTGTTATTGGAAATTTTAATTTTACTGATAAAGCAGCAACATCACTGACTGATGCTCCATCAGTAACAGATTCAGCCTAGGTATTTATTTTTTCTCGTCGTAGATCAGTTAAACCTTTTCCGCGTTTTGCGTTTGTAAAGTGTTCTAGTACTCGCTGAGCTACACAATTTATTTTTGCCGACATTTTCATCTTAGTAAGATTCTCGACTGTGGGTTTATTTAGTTTATATATGCCATAGACAACAGCTTTAACAGGATAAGCTCGCACATAGTATGGTTTGTCTATTCCTGTTAGTAGTCCTGGTTTAGATTTTTTACTTAATGTTGCAGATTTTTTTCCGCTGATTATAGGATCACGTTTATCTCGAGTGATCCATACGTCATTTTCATTATATACGATAAATTTTATTCTGAGTATATATTTGTCATCACCGAGCGAGTCGATTATCTTTTTAGCTCGTGTATCATTCATTGCATTATCAATATCATTTGTTCTCCACGTGGACCACACATGAGCTGCTCCATCATCGTAGAATTCCTTCTTAGCGAGATCTACCTCAGGAACAACATATTCAATATCATCTAGGTCGAATATCTTCATTATTATATTTTAGACAAATGTTTAATAAATAAAATGAATAACTGTAAATGGTTGATGATCGGCTCGTTAAATTGTTGTAATAGAACGTATAGAAAAGAATACTGCGGAATACATTTAGCTTATATAAAGCGAGGAGGAGTTGGACCAACAAGATGTATCAGATGTAACGTCGGAATTCGAGGAAAAACTCGTATTTGCTCAGACTGTGGCGCAGAAAGGTACAGAGAGCTAAAACGGCATTATGATAAAAAATCACCTGATAGTGGTCTCGCTATCAAGTGTGAAGAAGATTATTTAGATAGATTTCGGACAAACTTCAATTTAGACAAATGGATATTGTATAATGAATACGATATTCAAGAAGCATCCAACCATTAATAACTACGAGGCATCAAGTGATGGAACAGTCAGACATGTTAAAATAAAGAAACCAGTCGGTAACATTAATAATTCTGGTTATCTTAGATTTACCTCACGTCATGGTGGTAAAAAAAAAACTTATCTTAACCATAGATTCATTTACGAATGTTTTCATGGATCAATCAAAAATGGATTAGTAGTTGATCATATTGATGGAGATAAACTCAATAATTCCATAGATAATCTTCAGGCTATAAGAATTAGTGAAAATAACATAAAAGGTAATGTTGGTTATGGACGAAAGGTTTCTAGAGCAGTCAAATCAGTTGATATGGAGACCAACGAAGAATTATACTTTCAATCCATGTATTCAGCTGGTAAATATTTTGGTATTCATTCAGCTTCAGTACGCAGAGTTGCAGAGGGAATATATAAATCGACCTTCTCATACAAATTTGGAGTACGTGTCAAATTCAGTTACTTTCCTCTCATATTAGATGAATAAAACTTTTAGAATTAAGTTAATATAAATAATGAACCAAGAGAATATTGACGATATAATTAAATCCATTGAGGTGTTGAAGATTAAAGAAATACCATTATCAGATGAACTAGATGCTGATAAAATTACCATGGATTTTGAAACGGTAATGCAAAACAAACAGGAAGGTAGATATACCCTGTCGTCCGAGTATAGATTTATCAAAAAGATACAATCTGCGATGTACAAATCACTCATTAACATCGATGACACGCAGATATCAGATTTTACCCCGTTAGCTCGTACTGTTGAAAGAATTCGATCAGCTCTGTCTGACGAGTATGAGTCTAAAAAAATGATTGATACTCGTGCGAGGCAGCTGAGAAAACTAATGGAGTGTTAGTGAAATTAACTAGCAGAAAAAAATATAAAATAAAATTAATTTTTTTTGTTGCTATAATGACAAAATTAAGATTTTATCAAAAGATTTATACTCAGAGTCTCGCCACGTACATCTAACAAATTCCAGATTGATCAGTTATTGAGAAATTTACCTGCGACAATAAATTATTATGACATCGAAGATATATAGGATTAATTGGTTCTTGTATAATTATGTATCCTGGTGATACCTTTGGTGAAAACGAATACAAAACAAATCCCTGCCTCGCCTGATTTGACACGGAAGCATCTGCGATGTAGCTGTTCTCAACTATATCACAATTAAGATTAACTGCGACAACATCGGATATATTCACCACATTAGGTGAAATATGCCGTCCGGTACCATCCGGTGCGTTATCGCGCTTAAGAATAGATGGTGGTGGTAGTTTTTTCTCCATGCGGCGTGTAGTTTAAGAAACATTTCATCAATGGTATCAGCGGGATTTTTTTCTAATTTATCTGTGTTGTATCCTGAAAATTTGAAATTTTCTAACTGATCCTCAGTGATCGAGTACGTGTCTAAAAATTTTTGTTTATTATTTGATTCTTTTGTTGCCCGAATTAATTTTTTATTAAATCTTTTCATAGATGATACAAGTCCTATCATGATTTCTATTTGTTCAATAATTTCATCACATGAACTTGTTATATCAAAAATACACTCCAGAAAATAATTTCGTAGTCGTTGTAAACGTTCTTCATTATGAACTCGCTCATATTCATTAAATATGTTGATAACATCACTCAATTCAAAATTAGTACCATTATAAAACATCCATAACATATTATCTTTCTTTCTAATGATAAAATTTGATACATGATATCTGTGAAGATCATATTTACTTAATTCTATAATCACATCTTTGTTAACATTAATAAAATTTTCTCTCTTAGGTTCTGGTGGTGCTGGTGTGCTGGCGGCGCAGCCTCAGGCCAACCTAGTATGGTTCTTATTGAACTTGAATAAATATCAACCATGTAATTTGAGCTCACTTTAATAACTGAGGCCAATGTTGGCTCGTGCACCAATATTTCTATTCCGGGATCCTCTCCGGTTATATTTTTTATTCTCCACGTCAGCTCCTCGCCGATCTGTTTGATCTCATAATTACCCGTTGGTAATCCAACTGTAGTCCAATCTGGTGTTCCATCGGGTTTATTTTTATTAGCAAAAACAAGAGAATTATTTGACTGTAAATGTCCAAATGATTTAGATCTGATATTTGGCCAGCTATGATAAACTCTCAACTGTGCCAGTGCTATTTCACTAATAGAAATAGGTGTTGGAAAAATAATGCTGAATTCAGGTTTAGTCGAGCTCGCTGATATTATTGTTGTTTTTTGCGGCACTGTGTTCGTCGCTATCTGTTGCAGTAACTCTGTCATTATTTATATTGACATCTTTAATCGTTTGATTATAAATCTTAGTCATCAGCGAGAACTCTGTATCAGATACAATACCATCATTGAGGCTCTCTGATAACATCGAGGATAATTTTGAGTACGCCGCCGTAGCTCTGTTTAATTTATCTTTGTATTCGGTTAATTTTGCGCTGATACATGAAGATATTTTTTTTTTTGTTATTATACCGAACACGCCGGACAGCGCAGTAGTCACAGAAACAACGATAGTTATCGCTACCGGTGCTATCATCGTTAACGCAGATAGTATTATTCCAGTACCAACAACAACAGCATATACAGAGTAAACAGTAACATCAATTGCAACTAACCTGCGCTGGTATTTTTTTATTTTTTATTTTTATTTGATAAATATCGATTATGCTCTTCAGAGAATCCTGCCACGCACGAGCCTGATTGTATCGATATTTTGATGCACTCATTTTATATTAATTAAGATGTTCTAACTAGAAATTCTAACACGTACGAGTAATTTGTTCTAGATAAAGCACCACCATCAATTGGCTGTAATTCAAATACTGCTTCAGTTTCTTTTTGTAATTCAACTGTTACTGGGTCAGGCGATTCAATTGATAGTCCAGCTATAATTATTTTAAATTTTATCGGACTAAGTACCGTTAACCTGTATATACTCTCAGCAGCTGGAGTATATTTTATTGCATTGTTTGTTCTGGTCCATGTTGCAGATGTAGATGATGATACCACACGAACCACTTCATCGAGTAATTTTTTAATTTCTGTGAGTTTTATGCTAACAAAAGATGGCTTTCCAAAAAATTCATTAGCTGCTTTGTTTGGATGTAGAGTATTTTTTCTAAGGTTTGCGAAGTTTATTATATGTTGATCATATTCTTCGCGCAGAGTACGTAATTTTAAATTCACATCATCGACGTATTTTTTTTGTTGCAGCATCCTCATCCGCTGTTGGATCTCCCAGTGACGATATCTTATATTTGCCCATGTTAAGTTCTCCTAACATTGCATCACCAGCGATTTTTACACGATTATTAATTTTTGCATTAATATCGCTAATTTCTCCATCATATACTGATATATCGATTTTTTGGCGCGCTAAATTATTTGTAATTCTAATATCTTCATTTGTTTTTTTGATGGCATCATCATTTTTTTAGTATTATCACTGATAGTATTAAAATCACGTAGGTGAGTACTGTATTCACGTAGGTGAGTATCGTATTCGTCTCGTTTGATTATGTCGCCTATCTTAACATTGCTGGTTTTTAATTTTCCATGTTGATCCTGAAAAATAGCAACCTCGTCAGGTCCTACTCCCGCTATCGATAAAAGATTATTTATGTAATCTTTTGTTACGTATTTAGATAAATCAACATCAACAGATTTTTTTCTCATGCGTGATATCAGAGATCTACCATAAATATCAACCATTATTTATAATCTCATGGATCTAATTTACCTGAAGTGTACTCGTGAACTGTTTTATGATATGGTTTGTTAGATTTAGATATAGCATCGAGTATATTAATCGCCTCATCACCGCAGATCGGAGGACCAGTTAGTTTTTGTGTTGGTAGCGTAGAATACCATGCTGGTATATTTAATTGAGATATATAATTAAGAAACTCACGAGGAGGAGCTAATCCATATGAATCTGCGTAGATAACCTCGTGCGGATTTATCGCGTAAGCAACCCAGTGAGTACCTGGTCCGGTGTTTTTATCGAGATTTATAATTCCCGTTTCATATTTATTGGGGCGAGCTGGTAATTGATCTCGCATAAATACATCCCTGAAAAATTTTATTTTTTGTTTTTTAACAGCGTTAATTAGATCTAAATTTGACATTGGTGTTACCATGGAGGTCTTGCCAGTCGGAGACCTGATCCGTACGGGAATCTTCTCAGATAAAGTCCTGGATCTTTTTTTTTGCCGTATCTTCCGCCGACTACCTTCTTTACTGCCATCCCCCCCCCCCAGTGTTCCAGCGACGCCTAACGCGGCGGCTTTCGCCAAAGCTGTTGCTGCCGCGGCGGCTAACGCGTGTAACGCAGCTAATAGCGGGAAAAATCCACCTGTTTTTACCATATCTTTAATGGCACCAGCAGATAAATTAACCTGAATTCCTGTGTTACCTGATTTAGCTTTGCTGAAACGTGCTAGCTGCGTTTTAGTTAGAGATAGTTTATTTGGTCCACCTTGGATTTGATTATTTTTCAACGTTAATTTTGTCCCGCAGGTTTTTGTTGTACTCGATTGTAATTTTTTTGTCTGACCCGGAGTCAGAGTCACACTATCGTGTTCATATGGCATTTTATAAATAAATTGATTGATTTAAATTACATTTTCTCAACAGGAGCATCAATAATTCTCATGCGACCGCTAATACCCTCGAGAAGCATAGTCCTATCGCTGAGTATGACCGCGATTGCTCTGTAATTAATTTTTAATGGATTACCTATTCTGGCCTTAAAATGTATATCAACAACAGACTGTTTCATTAGATCAAGATGTTCCAGCGAAAAGTAATAGATAGGATAGAAATTTTTAAAATCCAACTGAGATATTTGCAATCCAGTATCAATATTTTGATCTCGTCCTAAATAACTCCATAATCTATGATAGCAGCGCGCTATTGAGTTATTTTCGAAATCTAAGTGAATATCCAACATCGGTAACAGTTGTTAACCAAGATACTACTGATTTACCACCCTGGTCCATAAAAGAAATTAATTTATCTTCTTCAAGTAGTGATGGAGTCACTGATGGCATCCACAGCGTTAGTTTTCTTAATATTACTTTACCATCATCACCATCGCCTCTTTGTCTCCAGAGAGCATCGTTACTTTCAGGTTTTCGATAAAAAACAATAGTACGTATAGCTCCAAAAAATAACTTTTCTAAAATCTCTACAAAATCCAAAAATATGTGACAGTGGAATTACACATGACAATTTTCTCTCATCATCTGATAACATACTTTTACGTGTAGCAAATCCGAGATTATAACTGGTATTATATTTTATGATCATATTCTCGAGGTTATCAACAGGAACAGGAGGATCAGCACGATTATTTGGTTGTCTTATAATAAATTGTTCATGATCAGCCTCATCGTAGTTATCTTTTGCAAACATCATGCTGGGACCGGCTGATCTGATAAAATCATCTGAGTATCTTGCTAGGCCAATAATTGTTGTGGCAACATCAACGTTATCATTAATTGATTCAATTTCTTTTCCATTAACCATGTAAACGGCGCTCTTGAATAATGCCATAACACCGTAATTGACGAATCCTATTTTAAAATTATCTGCAAATGTTCTGACAATAGGAGGACCAGGAACAGGAATAACTCTCTCAATTTCACCAATAACCTCAATAAAAGCCTCACATGGTAAAAACAATACCTGGTCGTATCGTGTACTTGTAATTCAATTCTACCATTAGCATTTGGTTCTCTTGCATCATATGAGTAATATTGATAATCTTGCACTGAGAGATCCTTTCTTACTGGCTCATCCAACTTAAACGCGTCATTAGTTGCTCGCGAAAACATTTTTATTATAAATTATTTATCTTCTAAAACGAAGACCACCTCCGTATGCGCTAGTATTAATTTTCCGCCGCGGTTGTTCTAGAGCCAGTGATGGTTGTGTTAGCAGATCAGCAGTTTCTTGCTCTAACGCCAGAGATGCTAGTCTTTGATTAGCGGCGTTATTTATTATTTTACTAACATCACCGGGCATCTCATCAGTACCCTGTAATTTTACGGCGTGTTTTTTTCGTCGCACTAATCTTAATATTCTTTCTTTGACGGCATCAAATGCTTTACTGGCAGCAGAACCAACAACATTAACATCTTTATCACGAATAACTCCTATAGCTTTCACTGGCAACTGTTTAGCTATAGGACCAATCTTAGGAGCTACTCGCGTGAAAAAATCACCAAATCCTGACCCGTAGTTGTATTTGGATACGGGTAGCCGCGAGTTAACTACATGAACATGTACTGGTCGCTGATGACTCCTGTGAATAATCATTTTATTATTATCTAATTGTTTAATCGCTGTGGTAGTCAGCTCATCAATAAAATCACGATGAATAGTAACATCGATGATACCACCCTGGAATAGTCTTCTACAGATATCAGTTGCCTCGTTGATTATCTCGTGCGAGTTATTCCCAGCCCGTTTCCCTCCAGTTAAAAGCTCCAATCGAGATACGTCATTAACAACACTATCAGGACAAATAGAATTATAACCACTACCCGTTTTAGGTGGTGATTTTGGTAGTGATCTTCTTATTCGACTTTCTCGTATATATTTATCTACCTCGCTACTAAAACGCCGAAAATCTGGATTATAATAAGCAACATCTTCTTTATTTTTTAACACAGTATATACCGCCATACGCCACGCAGCATCTGTCATAATTCCAACAGGTCTCTTCGTGTAAAAATCTTTATTTTTTTGTCCATAAGCTGCAATTTCATACGCTTTTTCCTTACTACTTCGAATGTCACGAATAGCATTTGAGTTAAATATACTATCAGCTTCTATTTGTGTTTTTTGATCTTCTCGTGCCTGTATAGCTTCTCGTGCTCGTTGAACGGCTTCTTCAGATTTTCCTTCTTTTCAAAGATCTGTGGGATCAGGATCATCTAATTCTACTCTTCTAACTTCATCTCCTCCTCTTCTTGCATAAAAATCCTCAGGTTCTTCTCCTTCTGCACGTGCTACAAAAATAGGAAATGGTTCATCTTGCTCTTCTGTTTCTACCTGCCCGGCTGGTACATGTGGTACTGCTATATGACCTTTTTTAGATTTATTTTTCTTTTCTTCTTTTTCTCTTTCTCTTTCTTCTTTTCCTCTCTCTCTCTTTCTTCTTTTTCTCTTTCTTTTTCTCTTTCTCTTTCTTCTTTTTCTCTCTCTCTTTCTTCTTTTTTCATCATTTTTTCTTTTTCTGCTAATTGTTTTTCTCGCTCTAATCGCTCCCGTACATATTGGTCTGCGTCTTTTATACCCCTTGTAAATACTTCATAAGTAGTAACATCCGTGCCACTCATTTGTGAGGCTCCTGTTTTTGCTTTATATAATAAATCCTGCCAGTCTTGTCTAGTTCTAACTTTAGAAAGATACTCGGGTTTTAAATATGTATGTCTTTCAGTCCAACTGAGTCTAGCAAATGCACCAAAATTTCCTATTTCTTCTTTAGTTCCAAATGGAAAATTTTTCATTATTGCCCAGTCCATCATCAGTAAATTTTTCCTGTGGAAAAACTCTGGGTCTTTTACCAGGTTTTTCTTCAATAGCTTCAACCCCAGCTACATCTTCTTCAGGTTCTTCTTCAATAGCTTCAGCCCCAGCTACAGCTTCTTCAGGTTCTTCTTCAGTAGCTTCTGGTTCTTCTTCAATAGCTTCATCCCCAGCTATCGTTTTAATCTTAGGTTTTGGTCTGAGTTTAGGTTTTCGTTTTGGTATTGGTCTAAATCTAGGTCTTCTAGGTGGAGGTCCAGGCGGAGGTGGAGGTGGAACAGCAGCAGGTAGAGGTCTAGTTTGCTCTTCAATTCTTTTCAGCACAGGAAGAATACCGCGTTTTCTCACTTCAAGATCTTCTGCGTCACCTAATAAAACTCTTTCAGTGGTTTCAGTTACTGGTTTAAATAACAACTCAGTTGACTCAGTAAATCCTTCCTTTGCATCCTCAATTGCACGTATTTTTCTCTTAACTGATTCTCGTACTGGTAAATACTTTCTTATAGCTTCCCGTCTTTCTCGTGCTATTCTTGATCGTAGTGATTCTCCAACATCCATAATTTATTAAAACAGTATTAATTTTAATTATATAATTTTCTGATATAAACTTTCTGATTATAATCTTCTGCGTAATCTTCTAATTACAACTCTACTCAATTAGACAATATCAGCAGGGAGGGCACCTACCTAGAGTTGGTCGTATATATAGAATCCAAAAAAATTAAAAATCACGTAGAGTATTTTTTTTCAGCTAAATCTTCAAACTAAGGTTTCGTTGATGGAACAGGGTTCAATAACGAGTAAGCTTCCCCAGGAAGCCTCTATTCGGTAAATAGAGTCCTTCTACGGGAAAGTTTTCTGTGGAAGATTTATTTTTTGTCGGGAACCCTCGGTCTGTTTGCCCTCCCTGCTGCTAACAGGTACTGACACAATTAAAAATCCAGGTGGTACTTCAGCAGTAAATGAAGATAAGATATATCCATGCTGTGCTTGTCTGGATCTTTCAAGATCTACTTGATAGCTGCCATCGATTGCGTTACATAAAAGATTAACTGCGTTCACATTTGATATATTGACAATAGCAGGCTATATATCACGACTACCTCCGTCTGGATCACTGTTATGTTTGAGAATACCTGGAGGAGGGAATATTTGTCTCCATGAGTCTAGTATCGCTCGAAAATATTCAACAATGATATCACTGACTGTTTTTTGTCAACTCATCGGAGTTGAATCCTGGTAATACGAATGTTGGTAATTCTACTTCTGTGCTCGCTTAATGTCCAAGAAATAGCTTCTTAATCATCATCATAGAAGGAGGTGTATCATAGATGAAATCATTACCAGTAGCAATAACTGCTTCAATAATAATCCAATTGATATATTTGAGGTCGCATACAACCTGATTTAGATGCTGTACCGTTTCAATTATTTGCTGCTTTAGATCATCGTTCGGATATTCTCGTATGTAACTTTGAAACAACTGACGCAGTTTGCTGCGTACACGCGTGTGCTCAGGTGTAATGACATCGACGAACGAATTAATATATTTTTCGTTGGTATACGCCTTCAAATTAGCGTTATGATGATAGATAGGTTTAGATAGCGTTGCAAATTTTGTACCGTCAGTCACAGTAAAATATTCACTGTTAGGATCTCATATCGATATGCTTTCCCACCAGCCAATTATTTTGGGTCCATCCATCCATCTCCATGGAAACGTTTTTCGATGCTCTGGAAGGGTAGAAAATATTCGTTTATCTGAAACGTAATCAGATCGCTGAGGCTGCGGTGGTACTGAAGGTGCCTGTGGTGGCACTTCTGGCCAACCAAGCACAGATTTGATCGATGATGGATATCTATCAACAACATAATCTAGCGTTGATATTTCTAACGCGACGGATAACGTTGGCTCGTGTACAGTTATTGTAATCTTGGATTCTTTTTCAGTGAAAATTTGATTCTGCATTGGAACTCACTGTTGATCTGTTACATTTGATAACTGGCCCTAGGAATACCAACAACTTGCCAATCGGGGGATCCATCGGGTTTATTTTTAATGCAACTACCATTGAATTATTTGCTTACAACCCACATAATGAATTTGCTCTGATTTTTGGCCAGCTGTAAGATACTCGTAATTGTGCGAGAGCTATTTCCTTGGCTGGAATTGCCGTTGAAAAGCTAACGTCAAACTCAGGCTTAGCTGAGCTCGATGATATCGTGATTGTTGGTGGTGTTGTATTAGAAACGATTTGTTCTAGCAATATCAGGGATTGATTTTCCGACATTATTATTTAAATCCTGATTTTAAATACCTGTCTTTGTCGGAGTCGGCGGCGTCTGCTGCTGAGATTCTACCTTGACAGAGTCAAGGGGATGGTCTTCATTTGCTTCATAGTAAACCTTAATCATTTCTGCGAATCCCTTATCTGATATATAATATTTTGATCGCAGAAATAAACGCATTAATATATTCGTAATTCATTATATAATCAATATCTGTTTAAAATAAAAACAAATAATAGACAGTAAGAGCTGAACAATTTGCCGTAATATTTATTTTTATTCTGATTCTCATTCAGATTATCATTTTTTTTTAAAATCTATTCAGATTATAATATTTATTTTTATTTTGATTCAGATTATAATATTTATTTTTATTTTGATAATAATATTTTTTAAAATTTTTATTCTCATTCAGATTATAATATATATTCATTTTTTAATCTGATTCTGATTATAATATATTTTTTTTCTATCTTTTTGTTCTGATTCTGATGGGACCCCGAGTAGCCGAGTGGTCTAAAGCGCTCTCCGTTACGGATCACTGTCATCTCACCTCTGTTTGCGTGGGTTCGAGTCTCGGATTCAGCCAATGTGGGTATGTGGGAAAGCTTGCCAGTAGCTTCTCGTGGGTCGGTGGTTCTTCCCGGGGTTTTCCCGGGTTCTTCCTCCACCATTAATACTGGCCGCCATACATAGTCTATCGTGTGCTGAAAAATGGCGTTAAACCCCACAAGAACAACAACTGATTCTGATTATACAATTTAATCAGATTCTGATTCAAATTATAATATTTTTTTAAAAAATTTTGATTCTGATTCTAATATTTGTTCAGAGTCAGATTATAATATTTATTCTGATTGATTTATTTGCAACCATCGACAGTCAGTCATGGGATTAGAACACCAATTCCACGCACAGGCGTGGACGTCGAGAGTGAATATCCTCAGCGTCAACCGCTCGACTACGGAGCCTTCTTACTATCATATTATTAAAAATTATTAGGAAGTTACAAATACCTGGAAATCTAAAAATAGCTTTCCTGGATTGCATCCAGGGTGCGTGGTCTATTCCTTATTATGGCTTGCCCTGTTCCTCTTGCCCCCCTGACGGATACAGGGACATAGTCCTGGTGTTAACACAACCAGGGTCAGAGTCCTTGTCCAAAGACACCAAGGGGACAAGTATAAACACAGGAACCCTAACACAAAAATCTGTTTCATCTACAAGTGGAGCCGTCATAAAATATTACGCAGTTGATCGCTACCTTGTAATACGGATACAAGCGAGGATAATGTCTAGTCCTTCCACAAGTGGAGGAGGAAGTTTTACTTGAAAGAGTTATTTCCCTTCACTGAGAGTGTTTCACTCAGGAGTGAGATATTGAACTATTAATTTTTGTTTGTATTTCTTTGAAAATACTGATTTGGTTATATTAGATACGACACGGCATAACGATCGCCTGCACACATCAAAACTCGCTCTAGCACCGAATCTGAGATAAAAAGTAGTAGTAACAGAACCGACTGTTTTGTTTTAGTTGACAGTTCCTAATCACACCAGCACACGATGCCTCATAATTCTTGATAATGGGATGCGCTACGTTATTTCCTTGCTGCATTTATATAGTATATATCACTTGTATAAATTGTTATTTTATTCCTAGAAAAAATATTATCGTGAAAATCTAGCTAGATAGTCCTCAGCGTTTTTTGATAAGAGATTAAACGTTGACGCCTTTGGCGTTATTTTTCTTACCATAATACCGTTTTAAAGTTTTCTATTTTCTGCCTCCACTGTCTACACACAACTGCGTGCCCCACCCCGACTCATTTGTTACAATGCAAACACGGTTTTGGTCCTTGACTCTCTCATCGCACACTCTGCAGATGGTATGCAAAGAAATCCGTTACACAAGACTTATTACAAACCACTTGCAGCCATTCTTTGCTTGAATCATTATATATTATAAATTGATGTTTAATTTAAATATATATTTGCCTTAATTATATAATGGAGGAATTTACAAGATTATCTGCGATCAAGCCTTCTCAAGATAGATTGGATCTTGACAGATTAATCCCTGACTTGACGATACGAGCTCTGGTTGATGTTGATCCTGATTAGACGAATCAGACTTTAATCAATCGTGTCCATGAAGCCAAGAAAGAGTTTCGCAACGATGGTGTGGCTCATGTATGGTCAACATTCAGAATTAGGCAAGACGATAACCCCCAGATTGTTGATACAACGAATGACCAGCGAGCAAGGACAATTATTAATTATCTAGACGAGCAACGGTATCTTTTTAGAATAAAATTTATCGTAGCGATAAACGCCGCTGTGGCAGACGCCGCTGCGGCATACGTAACTTGGATTATCCGTGACAAATGTGACCCTGTTCGAGAATCACACCGCGCTGGGGGTGTTGTCACGTTAAGTAAAAACTCCAAACCAGGAATACTGACTGGTATCGACAAACCATATTATGGGCGAGCATACTCTGTGACGTTGCTGGGTTGGAAAAGAAATTAAAATTTCCAATAAGGGTGCAAACACTAACTGGCGAGATTTTGTACGAATTAAATATAAATCAAAGGGTGCTTCGATAGAGATCGTTGATCATAAATTGTTTCTTGATTGGTTATTGACTCGGAAAACTCTTGTTATCATGTGTGGTGATCATGGTCAACCAGCAACTTTTATCGACTCATCTCTGCACGACTGGTTGAAAGAATTCATAGATTATTATAAAGAAATACTTGATGATCACCGGGCACTTGATTCGTCGCTGAAAGTGTTCAAAAAGCTAATCAGACTGCAGCCAGATAAATTTCAATGTAAGATAATGCGTGAGGTAATTCCAGAAACAACAAACGAAGATTTGTGGAATTTGTGGAGGCCTGCTGATTCGATAGTTGCAAGTCGGAAGATAGTTCGTGATTCACTTTAGCAACAACTATTTCTGTTACACAGAGAAAAAGTTTCAGATCTACCTATGCCATTATATTATCGCAAGCAAATACACGTAAACAAAACATTGATATTGAAATGCCTGGATCGTCAGATAAACAAAGGCGCGATCTTAGTGATATTGTTGAAAGCGCGTTAACAATGGATAAATCTCCATTGACTTTAGGATATGCTATGAATATTCATTCATCACAAGGATTAACTATTTCGGATACTAATATTTGGATTGTCGACGATCGTATCGAATGGTCAAATTTAGTTTATCTGGCAGTGTCGAGAGTAAGAAGAATGTCTCAGCTACGGAGGGTTCACATTAACTGCACAATAAATAATAATCAAACTCAGGAAATCGACGCATCGTTGTTAAACGATATAGTAAGGAAAAATTAGCTGGCTATCAGCGATGTGACAAAAATATAAACGTGATCTTGATCTTGATATTGAATTTATCATGACACTGAAACAAAACCAAAATATTCACTGTGTTTGCTTTAACACGGTAATGTTGTGGCAGTATCTTCCTAATGATCCACGACAATTTACCGTGGATAGAATTATAAGTAATCTCAGCCACACTCGCGAAAATGCGATGCTGACCTGCCTTGAGCGTAATCGACGTCGAGGAGCCAGTACAAATCATCCTTCACAAATGTTAAGGCGGTGGTAATTGTATATCTTCAGGAATTACTTGTATTTGTTCACGGACAAACCGACGTTGAGGAGTAGTTGAATCTAGTTTGTAGATTGAAGGTGTACCTGTGGATCTTACCACGTTGAAAATTGTATGTGTGGTTACACTCCAAACTGGTTCAGTAGCTCTTTTTTTTAGCCCCTTCAAGTACACCAGGTTGATATAAATATCGGACATTCACATTACCAAGTACTGGTGGTTTTGAGAAAGAGTCATTTCGCTGTACTGATATATGTTTCTTCGAGATTACATCGAAGGGTCTCATATAAATTCCACGAGTGATTTCATTATTTAACGCAGCTAACACACTTAGTCGTCTTGCAACCATTCACGAGATCTCTTGTCCGCCTAAACTTTGTTTTGGGATATTACCTAACAATCGCTCAACGATTTCCTGATCGTAATGAATTGCGGTATGTCATCATCTGATGTTGACGTTATGTTATCGCATCGGCGATGTTACTGCACCAAGTAATTCTTTGCCAGGATCAATCTGTAGCAACTGTGGACATCGCAGGCCGCCACGTTGATAAATTCGTTCCAACGCAGATGAAATTTCAGTTGCTGTCTTTGTTGATAATGGTTCTGCTTCTTTATATCTACTGGCAACATCAACAACAGTCAACGAATATTTGTTTGTGCGCGATTGACATCGACGTGTTTTGATAGTATCATGTGGTAAAAATAAAATATTTGCCTGATGAACCCCATTGGGAGTTCCAAATCAAAATAAGCTTACTGAATTCTTCTAGGTGGTGGTAGCTAAATATGCAATATTGCCTGTCTTGCTAACCAATCTGCAGAAACATAATGTGCAACACCTGACGCATCAGCAAGTTTACTAATTGCTACTCTACCCTTCGAATATTCTCTTGTGGTATAATAAATTGAGTCCACATAATAGTTATCTATGATTAATTACCGGCCCCTAGCACTATTTTACCTTACATCACATATTTTATCAAAAAATTAGCAAGCGATTCTCTGAGAGATTGATTTTTTTTACAGACTTTAACGTGTGTATCAACTTCACGTCTGCACTATGTTGTTGTTGTAGATCTTGATTTTTATACGCGCTATCATGAACGTGGTGTGCTTGATCAATCGTATTTATTGGATACTCGACTGGTTTGGGTTGATTTTGCTCATAAAATCAGATATCAAGTCGTGTTCCAGGACCACAATAATTACATTTAGGAAGATCTTTATCGCCAGGATTTTTTGCTCATGGACCCCCTACGATATCACCACCCTTGACATTCGTGAAGTGGGAGAAAAATTTGTAATTTTTCGTACCACATTTCGCGCACTTGCCTGTAAGTGCACGCTTTTTATTCCTGGTCGTTTTTGTTTTAAGTCCAATGGTGGGGTTGTGTGATCTGCATAGAACATAATATATACTTATTATATATTTCTACAACAAGAATGTCATTGATATCTCAGCGACACGAAAGCAAGAACCAATCAAGCATCATCCAGCGCCACCAAATTCTATCAGAGCAATTGTTGCTCAATCTGATAATATGATGGATCAAATGGGATAAGTTGAATTTAGTGGCACCATCCGTAAATGATCAGCGAAGGTAATGCGTACTTAAGTATTTTAATGGAAATGCAAAGTTGTTGGACGAGGACGGCAGTGATATTATTGATTTTATCACCGACATTAACGATGCGCCGTTGGTAGATGATCTTGATGATAGTATTAACAATCTCGTATTATACGATGATGTGTTGCTAGACAAACAATCAAATCCAGCTCAGATATTTTCCCGAGGCAGACACAAAAACACCGATATTATCTATGTTGCTTAGCGATATGTGCAAATACCTAAAGTGATCAGAGATAACTGTAATCGTCTGGTTTGTCTTTAATGGTGTTGATACCCACATACTAAGAAACATCCACCAGACTTGGTGTTCAGGGGGACATGGATATGATTAAGTTTAAAAACTTCTTCTCATATGCGCAATCGATTCCTCGTGGATTTATCACAATAAATTTACATGATCCTCGGTCGCGATACCGCATAGGTCTCGATAACATTTTTGGTTGAGAGACCTGCCACCTAACCGCGTTGCTACAAGGGTGACGACTAATAGGTCGGCAAACGAGAACGCATAAAAATTTGACACAAAAACGTCAAAATAAAAATAACAATAATTTTAATGCGATTAAATGTCGGTTAAATGTCTCGGTTTAGAATTATGGACGCCTGTTTGTTCATTTTCGTAGGAAGGTTTATTTGCAAAAATTGACTTCTCTAGGATGAACCGAACCCACTACAGTAATACCTCGAACATTCGCGAGGTTAGGTTCCAGAACCAGTCGCGGATCAGGAGGAATCGCGAATGTTTGGTAGGAGTCACTAAAAATGCTAATAAATGCTTATTTCTAGGGTTTAAACCCTAAATATGACCCAAATCATGCTCCCAAAGCACTTTAATTTCATTTAAAAGTTAGCTTGATACATTACCCTTAAAAAGAGAAATAAATGATTGACGTAAAAATAGAGTACAGTATCGCCTAATGGGTATTTGCCACACTAGCGCATTTACAGTACGGCATACTAATATTACCCCTATACTAATTCATTGACTGCCGTTTTCTTTTGCACTCACAGTAAGGTAAAACCAAGTAACGAATGGGACTGTAACCTTAATGTCTGACGTTTTCTTTGTCATTGTCAGGAAGGTAAACTAGGTAAACTTCATATGTCACAGAAATCATATAACGAAGGTACAATTCAGTAAAATAAAGAAAACATGTACGTAGAGGGTACCAATGAAAATTTCGCGAATCCATGAATTCGCGAATGCACGAGGTATTACTGTATTTCAAAATACAATACAATATACATAAATCACCCTCGGGTATCGTTGTACACGAAACCCGAGTACATGTATTTAATAAATAAAAGAATTTATACAATTCCGTGACATGTGGTGTGTGATTTGGAATTTTAACGTAGCTTTAACAATTTTTCAGTCATATCGCTACGATGTCTGCAGTGTGGCAGTTTATAGTGATGTCTAGCACTGGAGCATCATGCCGCAGACATGTATCATGATGTCCCACCAGTCACATTATCCTGACGCCAGGCTGACCAGCCCTAACACTAACCTCTTAATGCTGAGCGCCAAGCAAGGCAGCTGTTAGTACCATTTTTATAAATCGTTGGTATGATTCAGCCGGGGATGGAACCCACGATGTATGTATGTATGTATGTATGTATGTATGTCGTACCTACTTTACAATACTTTACAATCTGGTCTACCAAGACTGGTTTCGTTCGACTAGGCTCTAGCGTGATTCCGGAAGATCTACACTTGGTTAGCATTGTAATAATAGGCCGGTTAATCAGCACCTCACCCGTGAGGATATTAATTGGCGGTTTAGGAGCTGATATCACCTATTCATTTAAATATGCAAAAATCTGCAGTCAATTTTGGATGCACACACCGGTATACATTTTATACACTTACCGGTAATTCTTGCGGTAGTGGAGCAACCGTCGGCTGAAGAGTTCTTTTGGTGGCAGGTACAGTATATTTCTAGCGCAAATCCTCTGTTTGGTCACTTGTAAATCAACGAGGAATGGCACAACCCAACCCCGTTCCGTGGACATTTTGAATTTAGCGCTAGATATGGCCATTACAAATTACCGGTATGTGTCTAAAGTGTACGCAGGTTGGTTTCCGAAAGGTTTGCATGCAGCAGAAATTGCACATTTTAATGAGATGGGGACATCATACCGCCATATCATCCACCAGTATCAACACAGATTTGAGGGTTTGATTTATCGGATTAGTCTGGTAAAGACCTGCATAAGTATGTTATCGATCCGTGCTGCTCGTCGTTTGTTGAAAGGTTGTACGGTTTGCGGGGTTTTTCGTGACGAACCGGAAAGCAGTTTTGTCTTTAAATTTTCTTAATACTGAGTCGAAAATACAAATATGAAAACATCGTCCATGCATACACTTAACCAGATCGTAGAATATCGTTATTCCCTTGTCAACTTAAACAGCAAATATTATGTTTTACTGTGCACGCACCTAGAGTGGTGAAAGCGAGCTTGTTCTTTCGTATGCACGTCATGAGCAGACAACCGTACTTTTCTCATAAAGGCAACAAATCTTAATTAATGTTATTGAATCAAGTAGTACGTAGACCAGTCAGTGAGTTAATCAAATGTTGGTGAGCCTAGTTTTGGGCGCTGTAATCATTTGCTTTACCATCGATTGGTGCAAATGTCTTGGAGTCCCGCTTAAGTCTCGCTAACGAGACGATAATAAGTCATGTAAGTTAATGTCTCTCGCTTTAGGGTACCGATTAGCGCGTCATCCTCCCTTTCTGTTGGAAGAAAACAAATAAACAAACAGAAATGCAAACCAATCATCAGATGAGTCTTCAGAGAGACGGCAATTATGAATTCATTCATAAGGACGAACCTATCATGTGAAAATCACGTCATCAAGTATACATCTCTGAATATATCACAGTAAAAACAATGATTAATTTTTTTTAAAGTAAAGATTCAAATGTTAATTTGCAAAATTATTAACGTATTTCTTAGCTTGAATATGTTTAATTAATATGTTATTTAGTCCATATAGGTTTAATTAACATGTTATTTACTCCATGTGGGTTCAGAAAACTGGTTGTGGACAGCACGCATTTTGTTGTTCTTGTTCTTCTGGTTGTTGTTGTTCTTGTTTTTCTTAACTGGAAAATAAGTTTGACTTATTTATTTTCTGGCTTTGGCTGAAAAGGCTGAGGTTGATTCGATTGATAGCGTACAACAGTAGAACCAGGTCTAAACAAGTCAGCAGTTTGAGTGAATTGTTAATTATGCATTGTTGCAATAAGTACTATTTTTTACATTCTGTAAACTATTTTACCCCATCTGACAACAAAAGAGGTCCGAGTGAGCGATGGGTAAGGTTTTCACATTGTTGTCTCGCTAGTGAAAGGGACTTAATAAAGAATTAAACAGTGACAAGCCAAATATTCTCGGCAAATAATAATTTCCATGCTTGACAAATAATGCAGTTTCCATTTATTGCCGAAACTCACGTACTTCTCAAGGCATTAAGAATCAAACATCCAGTGGCACGATGGGAAATTTTATATTTTCCTATGTGAAAATATAAGGATATATTTTTCACATGTGAAAATGTGGGAAGTTTAAACATATGGAACATATTTCACCAATAACCGTACGTATTTCACACGTAAGTATATAATAAACCGTTGTTTGTTTTGACCATTGTGAATACCATGATATTTATCAATAATCGTTGGCATTTTGTTTACTTAATACCACGGTATTGTTACGACTATATGGTCTTAAACTAAGTAACATAAAATAGTGAAAACAAACAATTTTTGTAACATTGAACAAATAATTTACTACCCTAAAACAGAAAGTCAAAATTAAAAATAACTTACAGTATAGTGAATGAAAGCTTTGATAGTTCTAAAAGTTCAATCACAAGTCCAAAAGGATAGAGTATTTCAAACGAGTTCGAGTGGTAATCCAAGTGAAGTATAACATGTTGTGCTGATGTGCAAATAGTCTTGATGTATCACAATGATATAATCCAAACTATCTTAGAGTAATTCCAAAACAGCTACAAAATCCTAAAGTCTGAGCACTTTGCTACTACAATGAATAATTTTAATAAAGAAATAAAATCCAGACAACTATTTGACTCCACAAAAACTGGTTTTTATGCTTGGAATAACTAATTTTCAGTCAATCACCCCTTACATGAAAAATTAAGACCCAGTTTCAGAACCAGAACGAGATTCAAATGGTCATTTCGAAATCACTAGCTGTCAAAAAGAAGAAGTACTTTAGAGTCAGCCAATCAGAAATTAGGTCCGTTTGGTTTTTATAGAAAAACCATGACTTGAACTGAACTCAAAAGGTTTAGTTCTATCCTGAAACTGTAACGTGTTTACTAAAACCATGACTTCATCTTAAAGTATAAATCCACAACCACAAAGAAATTTTTCATTCAATATGTCGTTTACTAAATGACCCTTTCAATCGATAATCATTAAAAATTGACACACATAATATAGTTACACATAACAATATCAAAGGGACAAAACTATTTTCTTACACAATCATTATCAAACTTTTATCACTGTGATGAAATTTTGAATCCCATCATTGGATTATTATTCTATTCACGCCTATAGTCTGAAGAACAATAACATATATAGTTTCGTCATACTACAGCGATGGATATTAATCATAACGAAATCTTGCGTTTTCGATTTAAAGTTTATGAAAAACAACATTTTGGTTGTTGGTTTTTTCTTTCAATACTATGAAATTTCAAAGTCATAGTGAGTATAGTTGAAATAGGTGTGGCATGCATATATAACAGATTGGCTAAAATTGGCCATAACTAATTTGGTCTGATAGGACTCAGGTCACGATAATTACTTCAGGTTCAGTACCCATGAAAATATAGCCCCAGTTTATTTTTACAGCATTTTTTCCTCTCTCATTTTGATGGTTATACAAGAGTCAGATTTTTTCTTGGTATTTATTTAAAGGGAATAAGTGCATTATGGCGTGGATGCCTGTGTGTATTTCTGCGACCGTGCACAGTGAGTAATGATGCGTTGATGCTGATCCGTATCCCGTTGCACGATGCTTTGCTTACAGTCCAGCCTCTCCAAAAAATGCCGGATAACCTATGTCAAAAACTTCACCCTGAGTTAATCTTTGTAAGTACTTTAGATTAATATATATGGTTTATTAGGATTAGGACACAATGTTAGTTCACTTCTGAGAAACAAATGTTAGGAACAATATTTGCGAACCATGTCTAGATGGCAGAAGCGCAATCGTAGCGATGATGATGCAGTGATGGGCAAGGCACTTTATTCAAATGACGTCGTCACCCAACCAAGCCACTATCATTCTCTCGTCAGGTGACTTGTTCCGGCATTCACTGTATACTTAGTGTTACCATGACACCATCACCACATAGTCGTTACTGCATTTTTAGCTTTTGATGATCAGTGTTATAATGATACAGGCTACCATTATGCATGGAAGAACTCTCTCGTATTATTATATCTTTACATTGGTAATTATTGTACAGCGAAGACACCATGATAGAAATCCATGCAACAATATGCATGCGTGTTTGTAAATGTGTGCATCTTGTTTATTTAACCTGTCACACACAGTATTTTTCTAGTGTACTATTTTAATGCAGACGAATGAGTGTCTTTATGCATTGGTCAGTAGGTTTAGCGCACTAAATACCGCTGTGGTGCGAAGTTTCGCATATGAATCTAAAGTGGAAGCCTAGTTATCCAGTAATAGCTACTTGGACAACTAGCAAAGGTTAACCCCCACTCTCCCAATGCACACACACACACACACAAACACTTCTCAAGACAGTGAGCAAGGGATAGGAATCCACATTTCTTTATTTGCGTTATGTAACATCATCTAAGATAAACATATACGAAGACAAACATTCAAATATTCAAAAATAATTGCAAGTCTGTATTTTCTAACTTCAACCCCTCACAATGACCCCAGTACATAGGCCAAGAATGATACCCATTTTGCAAATGACCTCTAAAGGCGAAACCACCCAGCAGCTCGGGAGAAAATTAATAACGGGAAGAAATACGGGCTGAGGATTTGATTATATCCCTTAAATAAAGTCGGGGGATAACTATCGAACTTAAAGACAACGGATTCTTTCTACCCAATGCAAACACAGTTAACGTTGTAATTCTTCTAACCTGTGATGATCACTGCTAAATCGTCAGCACTGGGGAGTGGCACACTGCTCCAAACTTTACGTTACTCCTCACTGCTAAATTCACGTAAATCGAATTGTCCCTCTATGGCATGCCATATTACCTGAAAGGTCCAGCCAAGAAACAGCCAGTGCCATCCTGGAAAAATCTCCATTTAGTCTCAAAAAGGGCTTTTGTGTTTTAGTATACTGAAGAGAAGTGACATTGACATGGCAAACAGAAATGTAAGTCATTTCATTCCGAGTGGCAACATTTGAATATTATAGAGTGACACTATGGGGTCAAACAATGGAACCATGGTGTCAGTGCGAATTAACATTAAGGTAGCTATTTTAAAAGTATGGAATTATGGAGTCAGTGGGAATTATATATTATATGGTCCTTCGTATTTACATTAGTATTGCCCTATGGGTCAAGGGGAAAGTCAATGTAATAACTAGTATAATATTTTCCCTTGACTCCATACATTCGTTTTATTTTGGGTTCCAAATATGAAGTCAAGGGAAAACGTTAATGTTAATAACGTCCATAGGTATGACATTTGTACGGCACTATGGCGTCTAGTCATCCTCTGGCCAAGAAACACCGGTATCTGCTGATCAAAACGACGTCTGTATGAACAGGAAGCAAACTTACCAACCAGCACACGGTCTTTATCACAAACACCCACATTTACTAACCATAGCACACTCTTAATAACCAATACACAGTGTATTTGACCGACACTAACTACTATTAACCACTACAACGTCGCACTGACCAAGACCCACACCTGCTGACAACCACTAACACCTACTACATACTGCCCGCTACGGATATTTTCTGCCCTACCGCCATCTTACGGACCAGAAACTACATCTACTAACTAGCACCAACACATACTAACGATTTAAATGCATTAACCTTTTTATTATACTCATTTTGTTGTTCTACCTAAGGCTTAATCATAAACAAGTACACTACAAGGAGCAAAGTATTTAAATTTATGTTGTATTCCAAAATAAATACACAACCTTAGATTCATCAATATAGCAACATTATTAATGCGTAAATAGTATCGCCCAGAGACCTTTGAACTTCGTCGCGCATTCGACATTAGTTTAAGAAAGAATTGTCGTTTTGGTCTACTTAAAATTGAAATTTAGAGTCATAGGGTTAATGAATGCGCATAGCAACAACTTTTCCAGTTGGTCTCTGGAATGGGTGGATTTTTGTCGATTCTACTCAACTCTGCTATTCTGTTTGTGATGGACTGGATTTATTAGCTTTGTCAATTCCTCGCGAAGTACATGTGGTTTGAAAAGGGAGGGGCCCATCTTGAATTAGCTGCATGTGTGTTTCCCTTCTTTCATTGATTGTTTGGAATCATAATGTTTGGAAAATATTAAATCTTTTAATTGAAATTATCAAAAAGACGCTATGGAATATCACGTTCATTTCATTTTGAGTGCAGCCAGGAGAATGTGAATGCAGTTGTAAATATAGTCGAAATTTCATAACAATTTCGCAGTGTGTAATCGAGTGTTAGAGCCAAATACATAGCTCATGTAATTTGGATTTGCATAAATAAGAATGTACATTCTGGGGAAATTCAAGATGCAAGCATGTAAATATATTATTTCCATTCATTCTTATTATCAGGTATAACGGTACCAATTGCGCAAGTCCAGGTGGGCGGGGCTTAAGGTGTAGGGAAGATTGTATTTCGAAATAAACAACAAAACTAGCTGTGATCGGTACATTATATAAGAGCTGTACTTTCTGTTAGGCTTTTTAAAAAAGTTGTGCCTCCTGGCAACATGTTAGATTATGTTAATTCCTATCTAGATGATATTTTGTATTTTTTTATGATTTTTTTAAAATGTGGTACACGTCTCTGAAACCGTGTCTGTTGTGACTAGATAAATCTTACCCCTGTCTAGTTCCAGCAGAGTTATCTCTCTTAAATGCAATGGAGTACCTGGTTTTATCCTTGTCAAATTGACAATCTAACACTGCTCTCTAGAAAAGCTAAAGTAGGATAGAAAATATATTTATTTCTCCAAACATTAGCATTAAGGTCTATGGAAAAACAATTGGTACCGTGATACCATCAGCTAAAGAAGACATGTTTATGACTTGTCACTTGCATGGATTTGTAAAGACCCCAGCTTTGTAATGATCTCTACTGTAGTATGGCTTCTATCGCTAACCTAAAACAGAAACAATGTGTCAAACACGTTAACGTGGAAAATTGCATAGCAGTTGGTGAGTGACAGTCGAATCGACCAGCAGGAATAAGAATTCTTTGTCGTCTTTGCTTATTGACTTTGATGCTCTTCTTTTTATATAAAAACCTTTAGTTGCATTTTCTTGTCAAATTTGGTATTTTGGTTTATAAAATGGAAGTCTCTGATAGATATACAACGGCCTTGGCCTCAACATGCTTTCCGATGCTATTTTTGTATCCCCTGAGAGCACTGGTCAAAGTCTGAACCATTCCATTTACGAAAAGTTACGAATATGTCTCCTAAATAACTGTTCAAATGGTATTTTCAATAATGCGTCTCTGACGTTTCTTGTGGATATGGCGAAACGTTCATTCGTTTGCTTGTTTGAAAGTTTCATTTGTGACTCGGTAAACTCGCCCAGATCGTTCACATTATCATCTTCACTTTCAGATAGACAAAAGAGTTTATTTATTCCAATAGCTAAAACCTAAATCTTCTACTACAAGAGAGTACATGGTTTATTTGCAAAGTAATTTCTAATGCACTATACTATATTTAGACGCACGTGTTGTGCAATATGAAACCATACTATATGGACAAATATTGGACAATTCTGACAATGTAATGTTAACGCAGAAACAAAATCAAACTATAACAATCACCAATATAGTTGTGCTGATCAGCAAGAACCACGCTTAATTAACAATACACAGTGTTACTGACCAGCATCAAAATATACTGACCAACATCCATATCTGCCAAACAGCACCCACGCTCACTAACGATTACATAGTGTTGTTGCTGAACAGCACCCACATCTGACAAGCGCCTATGCAAAATATATAAACTATCGACTATTTATAGGTTACTGCATTTGTATGGGAAAATATGAACGAGTTTTTCAGATGGAATACTGCACGACCTTGGGAGTGCAGTATATCCATCTGACAAAATGAGTTGATATTTTCCAATACAAATGTAGTAACCTTTTTATTATATGTTCGTTTTTCTTATTCTACCTACTGCTTAGTTATATAAACAAAATGCATTAGAAGAAACAAAGTAATTGAATGTATGCCGTATTCCAAACTAAATACACAAGCTCAGATTCATCATTACACAACAACATTATTAATGCGCACATAACTCCGCCCATATAAATTTGAACATAGTCGCGCACTATACATAACTTTTGAAAGAAAAGGGCGTGTTGGTCTACCTAAACATGAAATTTAGATTCATATTCTGAATGAATGCGCATTGCAACAACTTTTCCATTTGATCTGGAATAAATAGAATTTGGTATTTTGTCGATTATACGAAATTTCGTGATTATGGACTGGATTCATTTTTGCAAATTCTACATGGAATACATCGGATTGAAACAGTGAGGGAGATGCGTGTTGATATCTGCAAGTGTGTTTCTGTTTTGTCATTGAAAATTTGAAATCATGTGGGGAAAATATGAAGTCTTTCAGTTGCAATTATCAAAAGGACGCTATGGACTTTAATGTTTATTTCATTTTGAGTGCAGCAAGGAGGATGTTATTACACTTGGAATATAGTCGAAATTACAGCACAATTTCGAAATGTTTAATCAAGTTTGAGAACCCATGACATGACTCAAGTAATTCGGATTTTCATAAGTAAAAAAAGAAATTCATAATGTAAAACTGTTAAGTATATTTTTGCCATTCTTATTACCAGCTAACGAAGTTTATGACTTGTCACTTGCATGTTATTTGTAGGAACCCAGCAGTTTTATGAAATCTGGCATCTCCCGCCTAAATTCGAAACAATGTATCATAAAAGTTAACGCTGAATGTAGCAAAGCAGCTGTAATGTGGCAGTCCACGAAACATCGCTTTACTTCATTAACAAACAAATGTAATCAACCAAAACGTAAACCGCCTACAATGTGAGTGTACATGATTTGTTTACAAAAAGTGCTGGTCATCTCCGTCCATTGTTTATTTACAATAGAAAGTAGTTCCTTTATGACTGCAACATAAAGTTGCGCGCGAGTACAGTGTCGTAAAATACTGAACGATTTTGACAATGCAAAGTTAACGGAAAAAAATTGAGCATATAATAAACAGTATTACTGATCAGTTAATGTGCACCACACACTTACCTACAAACCGATGTATAATATGACGGTAGGTGGATACAGTAATGAGGATTACTTGAGAAAGGCAATCACTCATTAGCACCATGCAACACTCACACTTTTACAAACCAAACAGAAAAATGAAAGTCATCTGAAAAGAATTGCTGCTCAGTGGCTATATGCCTGCATCGAATAGTTATATATAAAGCATTTCATATACCTTAGGTTATGTTGACGGTGTCGGTATATTTATATATATTGTACCCGTATTATATACAGCTATAAACAAGACAACAAGCTCTTGGTAACGCAAAAAGTACGTAGCAAAAGAAATGCTACAAATCACGAAACTGTCAAGAAGTTTAGCGGAGTATAGGGAACAAAAAGGTACATTCCATTAAATATGACAGAGATAAAAAGTAATACCAAAGTTCCGAAACTAATGTGGATATTAGCTAATATTCAACAGTAATCCAGAATATTTATAACAACATGGCCGAGACTAATATTTATGCTAAAGTTTGCAAATTATCTCAGACTTTCGTCGGGACATAAAAACCGCTTAAAAAATGAGAACAGTTTTCTTTAGGAAAAAAGTAGCACTCTCGAACCTGTGACGGACTTCAGCAGAGGTTGAAATAGCGAGGGACAAATTTCAAATTTTGCCTTCGACCAACGTAGAACTAAAATTTCCAAACCGACACGGAATTTAGTAGAAGTAAAAAAGAAAATCCCCAAATTTAAAACCTGCAAAAGAATTGCTGCACATTAAAATAAAATACGCAATGGAGGACCTGCAGTGAGAAGTATTAAAAAGGTAGGCTTTTCTCAGCAAATTACAATGAGTGACCAATAAAGTGACAATAGTGACAATCCTCTGGATGTTTCCCAACACCACAGTGTCGTTTCATGGCAACATTACCTCAAGTCACCGAGCCGGTGGCCTAGTGGTTAGAGCGTCCGCCTCGGATGCGGGAGGCTGCGGGTTAGAACCAAAGTCACACCAAAGACATAAAAATGGTACAAACAGCTGCCTCACTAGGCATTCAACATTAAGATGTTAGTATTAGGACTTGTCGGCCTGGTATCAGGATAATGTGACTGGGTTGGATATCATGCTACATGTCTACGGCATGATGCTCCAGTGCTAGACATCACTATAAATTGTCACAATGCAGACATCGTAGTAGCCATCTGAATAAAAAAATTGTTAAAGCTACGTTAAAAATCCAAATCACACACACTCACATCTCTTACCTCAAGGCATACAACTGGATCACAAATCGCATTGGGAAGTGGCTTTACCAAACAAATCATGGATCACTCATCATCTACATTAATGGTCTTAATCCATTTACAAGTCTGAGTCAACAACCGCTGCCGTCATCGTGATCCTTGTTGTAATTGATTCAGTAGATGACGAAAATGATAATTTGATTTTATGGGAAGCAAGACAGGTGTATTTCACATAGACTTTCCAAAGATGTTTTATACCGCTCGCATCTTTTAAATGTTGTCTAGGGCTTTGTTGTATGTAAAAATGTTCGTTAGCAGTCATCACATACAGACATTTTCTTCCCTCATCTGGTTTGTTTGTAAGGGTGGGTGTTGGATGGTGAAATATGTATTTGTTGCTTAGGACGAGTGCTAGTAATCCTACCCATTAAATATCGTATATCCCCTTTGCACACACACACACACACACACATATGTGCGGAAGTAGGCAGATGTTCGATGGTAAATAAAGTGTGTTAAATTGTAATTATGTGCGATATCATTATTTATTTATATCCCTTTTCACACGAGACTGCAACTGTGTGGATAGTAAATAACCTGTCTTTAATTGTAACAAGTGATAGTAATTATATACCTATATTATAAAATTGTTCCGGTATTTTTCCAGCCCAAGCTAAAGTCCCTGACAGTTTAGTTGCTACTTATAGCCTACGTCAATATTATTCCATTTTGTACCAAGTTTTTCCGCCACCACTAATGTCCGTGATGACTTTTTATTATAATATTATTTTCAGTCTAATCTATTATTATTATTATTATTATTATTATTATTATTTGGAGCTGGGATGGGTAATATTGTTAGATGTTTTGTCCCTTCTGAAGTTCGCATTAGTTTTCTTCCCAGTCTCGGTTAAATTGTGCGCCAGTTTCTCAATTTATCATTGCTTTTAGTCACGTCAATTTTAGTGTTATTGTGAGCTAGATTCCTTGATTATAGCTATTTATAACTGCCACCAGAAGGTAAGATTCTGTCTAATGGATTTCTTTTTCACCATCTGGTCGGTAAATGGTTGGGTTTTATTTAGATGGTCATAACGTAGAACTTTAAGACTGCGTGTTGGCATATATATGGCCTTGGACATTCAGACAGATAGCTGTTAGTAGGCGCAGTTCTTTGTCAGTCAAACTGTGAAAGTAAGTTGATAGTGCGACACTATTGTGAAACCTGTGGACGTTTTCAGCATTAAATTTCCACTTGACGTCATCGTGAAATACTAATGTTAATCTCTAGACCTTATAACACTGAATTCCTATTAACTACGTATTACTGTGTTTGATATCCTAGTGCCTTCCTATACAACTAAAACCATTATGAGCAACTACAGGCACAATTTTGACATGTTTTTTAAGGAAAGTGTTAGTAGTCTGAGCATTGGAAGAAAGCAGAGGAATATGACGGTCACGTGACTTTATTATGAGCACTTTGGTTTATGCTAGCGAGCACAGCTACTCGTATTTTAAAGACAGACACACATGTTCAAAAACTATTTCGAAGCAAACGTAAATATGACGGTCACGTGGCTATGACTATAATGGGCACGTAAAGGTAATCTGATTTGACAGCAGCTGAAGTGCTATGACAGGTTGTTTTTCACGATGCTCTTTTCAATAAAAAACAGAATTTTTATTTGCGAATATTCAAGTACACTATGAAAACTAAACATTAACTTCACAATCTAAACCTTACAGAATTGTTTCGCCACTTCATCACGCCGAGATCCTGAATATTGATGATATAAAATTAACATCAATTTAGACGTGACCAAAATCTGCACGTTGACGTTGACGTTGATACTGTCTTTAATCTCCTCTTTTAACATCACTCAAGAAGTTGATAAAATAGTTCAACTTCCACACGTTCTTTTTAGAGTCTTTTCATTTGACTTAGTGGCATGAAAACAATCTCGTCATTTTAAAAGTATAAATGTGTGCAATAACTATGTATATAGTCAGTGCCATGTCGAGTATAGCTATGATTAATACATTGTGTCCACGCCGTGGCAGGATGAGCTCGACGTATCTACATACCAACTTTGTCAAAGAAAGGGGAGCCCTTCAGCTGACCTGTCTTTTCTTTCCGCTGGGTTTACTTCCGCTCTTTTGTTTGCCATTATTTTCTGTTTTATTTTTACCCTTCTTCTTGTCTCCTATAACGACAAAGGAAATAGAGAGATCAGGCATGTCTATGTATCAGTGTGTAGGTTTGTCGTCTTTAGTAACAAGTTGCGCTTATGAAATGCAATATAGAATTTATCATAAAGGTTATTCCAAAGATTATCTCCGTCTCTTTATTTATAACATAGACGTAGTAATAGTAGTTCAGATAAGAAGAATAGGATTTAAAAGAAAATATCAGCATAAACAGCAGACAAAGAAGAAAAAGATGATGGTGATGATCGAAAATTGCTGTAGCAATAGTGGTGGTGGTGGTGGTGTTTATAATATTAGGATGAGAAGAAGGAGCAGGAGTTTAGATGACATCCTTAAAAAAGGAAAAATGGTCGAATGAATACCTTTACGTTTCCGTGTATCTTTATCACCTGTGGATATCAGACTTTTGTGTTTCTTATCCGAAGTTGTTAAATCAGAGCATGCGTCCTTGCCGGTGTTTCCACTGGATAAAGCTTTTATTGCTATTGCTATAATAATAATAATAATAATAATAATAATGATGATGATGATGATGATAATGATGATGATGATGATAATAATAATAATAATATACCAAAATAAAAACAAAAACAAAAGCATACAAATACTGCAGACACCATAGTGTCTTTGAAAACAGAGCAAGGCAATACACAAGAAGTCAAGATAAAAAAATTGTATTTTCTGGGAATACTCACTGTCAAAATATCTCTTCGTGAATGCACGTATTTTATAAAAATCAAGGATTGACTGAGAAGTTCCAAAAACATCGAATTATTTTGTTGATTTCCAATTTCTCAAAGAATTATACGGTAAAACCAATAGTAGAAATAGCCGCTGTAGTCTGAATCGATTGCGGGTTTGTGGGGGTGGGTGGTTTGAGGTTGGACGGGGTTGTTTTGTTTCTTTTTGTTGTTGGGGGGTGGGGGGTGGTGCCAAGACATTACCAGAGAACAAAATGAACCATTTTCGTAAATTGCTACGCCGACAAATACTAGAGACATATTGTTGTCTTCCAAAAAATAGCCAAAGTGGTCCAAATGGACAAAGGAGCATTTCAACCCAGAATGAAGACAGATTAATCACTCACTAATCAATGACGATTCGATTTAGACGAAACCAGTCTGAAATATTAAACCTGGTCCATATGCTGAATATTTTGTCAATGCATATAATATAGTTTTGATGCAGGAGACGTTTGCAATTGACTCAGTTAGAAAGAATTCACTCCTGTTAATTTTATTTTCTAATAAGGTCCCAATAACAGTCAAATCACAAAGGTATTAGGAATAATTCCATAAATTGGCCTGTCATAATACTTAACTTAATTATATAACGTTACGTTTTGAGCTATTGTTGTTTAATAATTAAATATATGGATATATTCGTGAATTATGTGTTTCAGGCAGGAAATTAATGTGAAACATGTACAGCTTCCAAGGTTACTAGTAGTATAATGGGATGATAGAGCGACAATGGGAATTAGCATTACAAACTACACTGGGACGATATGGCGACAAGATTTATAGCGACAATGGGAATTAACATTACAAACCACCCTTGGACGATATGGCGACAAGGGTTATAGCGACAATGGGAATTACCATTACAAGGTCCCTTGGGACGATAGAGCGACAAGTACTTTGAAGTACAACCTGGGCCTGCATAGCGTCAAGGGAAAATAGGAATATATCGTGGGCCTGCCTAGTGTCAAGGGAAAAAGAACATGGGAATATATCGTGGATTATAAACGCTGATACCACATGTAAAACATAATATTTTTTGGAGGGTTAGGCATGAAAGTCATTTCTTTTCGAGGCAAATGAGGGGCCCTGAAAAGGGTCTTTGGGTTTACGTTAACATCATTTCGTTAAAACAGAGAGCATGGCATTAGTCTCCTTCTTTTCCTCAAACTTTGTCTGACTTCTGGTCCGTAGATCAAAACTCTCTTTAAACAGCCTTGTCTCTCCACATAAATTCTTCTTTTCCAAACGCTTGTATCTGTCCTCCTGACAATGATCCACGATGATCTGACATATATGAATAAGTCCGTATGGAACAGCGTTGACGATACGAGAATAGAGGATTCTACGTCGGTCCATATGTTGGTGACGAGAACAGGTGGAGGAATGCAGCGAACTGCGGTTATTTATAGGGGAAGGGAGGATCGAAACGGATTGAGTTGGCTGACCAATCCAAACACACGTTACAAAATTCAGTCACCCCACGTCCAATCCGAAGAGAACTGTCTGTGACGTCACATCCCCTATATAGAGGCGCTAGCGTTTGTGTGCAGTCAGTCCATGCGACACCGTTTTCTATCATGAAGGAACCTCAGAAGACAACGAATGAGGGTGTACCGGTCGTGGAGACGAGAAGCGATGAAATAGCAGCCATTATCCAAGTGAACACGGACCTACTTCCAGAAGAGGCTACTTTTAATTGGGATTTTGTGGATTTTCTTACCTCGCAAGAATTTGTTCCGGTACTAGTACCTTTGCCAGTACCTTCTCCTTTTTTACCACTCGCTGATCATTTCAAACAGAAACAGAAATAAGAATTGGAAAAATTTATACATCAGCAAAAGGAAGCAGAACAAGCTTTTCTTCTTCAACAACAGCGAGAAGAAGTAAGAGGGAAACGACAGGAAGAAAAAGCAGCGAAGAAACAAGGGTGTGAAAGTCAAACGGTCACGGTACTTTTAGACATTTTAGCAGAGTTAAGAAGTCTGAAACAAATGTATCAGACTTCATTATTACGACCGAAGAGAATAAGACCTTCCCGATCTAAACAACCCAACCCTGTGACTACGCCTGCTGTACCACCCTTAGTGATTTCTACCAAAACATCATTGACAGGAGGCAACCCAGAAGTAGGCCTTGGCCGTGGCAAAGGCTTAAGGCAGTTAAAGTTGATTTAAACCAGTAGTTACCCAAAGGCCCTTTTCAGGGCCACCCACTTCTCTCGAAAAGAGATAGTATTTCAATTGATAACATCAATTAAAACTCAAAAAGAGCTTCTTTTTTCTACCCCTATGGTATGTGTGTATGTGTGAATGTATGAGTACGTGAGCGTAGGGCCGCCATGTATAGCCTATCTTGTGCTGAAAAATGGCGTTAAACCCTAGAACAACAACAACAACAACGTGAGTGTAGGTTCTTATTCTAAAAATCAAAAACTAAGAGCCACCTACGTTTTATGCCTGGTCTATTGTGATCCAATTTTTACAATTCACATCACAAGTATATAAGCTTCTTCTGTGTCTTTCTTCACTCTCTGTTTTTTAAATTTCTTCACTGTCACAATTTTTTTCTTCATTTCTTCCTCACTTTCTCCATCCCTTCTTTTCTTCTTCTGTGTCTCTTTCTGCACGTGTCTGGGTTCTTCCTCGGGGGAGGTTACCTCTTCTTCTTCCTGTCCATAACTCCTCTCTTCTTCTTCTTGCTTCAGTTGTTTCTTAGGGCAATCTGAAGACCAATGTCCTTTTTCTTAACAATGATAACAGGTATCTTTACTTTTATCTCTTCTAGCCCCTGTTTTGCTTTTTTGACGTTCGGGACACTCTGAAGACCAATGTCCTTTCTTCTTACAGAAAAAGCAAGAATCTTGACTTTTATCTCGAAAGCAGGGTGAGTAGTCCGTTGGCTTGTCTGAAGAAAATTTTCTAATGACCCCTCGCAAAGCTCTGATCAAACGTTCGATCTGGGTAGGCTCTTCCATCGTTCTGCTCGGTTTGAGATTGAAATGGATAGTGGAAGGGCAAGACACACACCCTTTATATACGCTGGTCTGTCATGGATATAAAGTGACCCATGGTGTTTAACAAGTTGTCATTTGACGTTTTGCAGTCAAGATGAAACGATCGCATCCATTTGTGAAGAAAGGAGAAGAAAGTAAGAGGCAGAAACGTGATGTATCGCCTCGTACAATAGCTGAAGTCTTGGCACAAATTCATGCCAGTGATTTTGAAGATGACATGAGTGAACCAGAATCCAGGCCCAGAGAGTCTGCACATAGCCAAAGTTCACCAGTAAACCCTGAAAAGTACTATCACATTCGAGAGACGGAAAAGCGCTCCTCTAGAAAATTTAGAACCACAGCTTACACTTACAGGGTGAAGTTTGAACATTTCAAGTCCGACATACCGTTGGAGAAAGCAGAATAGTTCATCACCGAGATGTGGGATTCTTTGTTAACCACACTAAAGCGACAATGTCAAAACAAAGAAGACGATCGCTTAAGGCTTTCATACATCACGACAGCTTAAAATCCCCTGTTTGGATCGAGTTTAGCAGCCTAGCAGAACTGACACCTTCCAAAGGTGGTATTGGATGATAGATGCGGAGTATGTAGTGGAAAGACTTGAAAGAGAATGGAAGTTCCCAGGCAGCTTGGACTTTGCAAACAACCTGAAAATAGCCTGGGAGAACACAGAAGGGATGATAGAAGAAGAGGTAAAGAAGTTGAGAGGTTTCATCCAGCCTGAATATGTAAGAGTCGGAACATTGAAGCAGTCTCTTGAAATTGTTATCAAAGTCAGGTTTTTTTGGATGATATCTTCAATTTGACAGAGTGGGCTTTTATGAAAAGGGGACGGGACCAACTCCATAAAGCAGAAGAAATTACGAAAAGGGTCTTGGAAGAAGAAGTCAAGAACATTAAAGACACATGGGCAAAAGATAGGAAAGAACAAGAGAACAGAAAGAAAAAAAGAAGCATTTGAGAGACTGAACAAAAACTGGATGAATGTCCAGGAGAAATTTAGAGCGATAGGTCATCCAGACTGGATTCCTGAGTCGGAACACGGAACACAAAATGAAAGGAATATTGGGAAAATTTAGGAGATGGATAAAGAAATGGAGAAAGTAGAAGTAGAAAAAGTAGAAGAACCCAAAGACCCTTTTCAGGGCCCCTCATTTGCCTCGAAAAGAAATTACTTTCATGCCTTACCCTCCACAAAAAAATTATTTTTTAAATGTGGTATCAGTGTTTATAATCCACGATATATTCCCCATGTTCATTTTCCCTTGACGCTAGGCAGACCCACGATATATTCCTATGTTAATTTTCCCTTGACGCTATACAGGCCCAGGTTGTACTTCAAAGTACTTGTCGCAATATCGTCCCAAAGGACCTTGTAATGGTAATTCCCATTGGCGCTATAACGCTTGTCGCCATATCGTCCCAGGGTGGTTTGTAATGCTAATTCCCATTGTCGCTATAAATCTTGTCGCCATATCGTTCCAGGGTGGTTTGTAATGCTAATTCCCATTGTCGCCCTATCGTCCCACTATACTACTGTTACTTCACACTTTGTAGACAGTAAAATAGCAATAGTTGCCTAGGAAGCAGAGCTAGCCACACAGAAATTTATACGTTGGGTTCATGGCAAGCAGAATATTTAAAAGAACGCTCTGGGTGGACACTGAATTGAAACTGAATTGCATCAGGATGTTTATTACACAATGATTTTCAAAATTATCATCTTCGGAAAGAGCTCGCATTTGCACTGTAAGTATCACCGTGTGTCAAAGAATGACCTAGAGACATGAAACATGAATGTGTGAATTTGTGGCTGGGATGCTCTGGCTAATTTTGTTATGTTTCTATTGTTTTGTCAGGGCACATGTATGATATTGTTATGCTTCTATCGTTTTGTCAGGGCACATTGATGATATTGTTATGTTTCCATTGTTTTGTTAGGGCACATGAATGATATTGTTATGTTTTGATTTATTATATTTGTCCAACAATATGGACCCTTTTCGCTTCATTATTGTACTAAATCCTTTATGATTTTTTTTATATTAGGCAGGTTGATAAATAAGAGACCAGCCATTTAATGGGAGGCCGATGGTGTATTTTATAGAAATACATTTTTGAGCCGCCAAATACCTTAAAACATTGCTCTGATTAGTAGAGAAAGAGAATAAATTATATCCATTATGCAAGCAAAAAAAAATAAACATAAGAAAAAAATATCATGGTTGCCAAGAAAATCCCAGCCACACCCACCTCGAAAATTAAACGGTTAGTTCCAAAATAATGAACCCTCCTATTCTACGTTTTCCATTCCAAATAAATTTTGCACAACCTCTTAGAAATAGTCTGTCACATGAATGCATTATTACCAATCGTTTACTTTTTTTGTTTATTTATTGGTTAAATTTAGATGTTGATTTTGGAGAGTAGACCACACACACACACACACACAACTGACAACGAACAGAGCAGAACTCCTTTTTAACTATCCATAAAGCTTTTCTTTACTTTCACTGAATCTTTGTCGAAGATAATTGCCACTCATTACGTATTTTAAAGAACCGTTCTGTATTGAATGTTAAAATATAATATTGTAAGAATTCACATGCATTCCTAATTTTCAAGCTCTTCAGGTGGCAACCCAATTCCCAAACCCAAAATTGCAAAACAGATCCAAACAACAACAACAAAAAAACAAAATTAAAACAATGTACTTCAAAGGAAGAATTGAATTCATGCAACTTTACATTACCATGGATTTAATAAAACTCTTATTTCAAAGTTGTGGATAACGCGCCTTATTGGTTTGAAATCCGATGATAAAATGTCAACTAAAAGGTTGTTATTTAACAAACTAAAGAGGAGCAAGAGCTTCATCTATTCTAAATCTAAATTGATGTAGCTGTAGATTATATCCCCGATAATTCATTGTCATGCAGTGTCATATTTTGCTTGTCGAGGCAAGAAGACAGCTTAATAATAATAATAATGAGGACTTTGTATAGCGCCTAATCTTTAGAAGCTCTAAGCGCTTTATAATATTAGACAAACCTATAACATACAAAAAAACCATACACCATATATAATGATTTTATTACAGAAAACAAATGCCATAATAGAAAACATAAAACATGCTGTAAATATTTAAGGTATGGAACATTATTAGGTCTTTAAGTTTGTCCTTGCAGTCGAAATAAGTGAGTTTTAAGAGCACTCTTGAATGGGATCACTGTGTCTTTGTGTCTAAGTTCAGTGAGCAATTCATTCCACGTTGCTGTGCCCTGGTATGCAAAAGAACGTTGTTTATGTGACTTCGTTTTCGTAGTGGGAATAATGAGTATACGATTGTCAGAAGAGGAGCGTAAGTATCTTGCTGGTGTGTACACATGGGTGAGGTTGGATAGGTATGTTGGACTGAAGTCCGTCAGTGAAATGTAGCACAGAGAACAAATTTTGTGTTTGATTCTTGATCGAATGGATAGCCAGTGTAGGGTACAGAGCAGCGGGGAGGTGTGCTCTAATTGTGGTACAATAAGTATGATCCGAGCAGCTGTGTTTTTAACTTTTTGAAGTGTCTTAAGTAGATATTGAGATGAACCAGACATAATTGAGTTACAATAGTCCAGTACTAATGAACATATAAGTGTTTTAGTGGCATCAACTGAAAGATTTTTGCAAATGGAGCTGATGCGTCTCAGCTCAAGATATGCAGCCTTGCATATGTTCATGATATGTTGGTGCAACGTGAGAGTACTGTCTAGTGTGACACTGAGGTTTTGTACTGACTGTGTGAATTTAATGTTGGTGTTACTGATATGCATTGTTTGAGGTAAAGGATGTGAATGAGAAAGTCTTTGTGTTATGATCAGAATGGCCTCAGTTTTATCATAATTCATCTGCAGCTTGTTACATGTCATCCATGATCTCACATCAGAAATGTACCTTTTTACACCTTGGATGGTAGCATCAACTTCAGTTGGGTGGCCAGATTTGTATATTTGGGTGTCATCAGCGTACAGTTGGTGAGACACTGGATGATGATCTATGATACTTGAGAGTGGCTGAGTGTATAGAATGAAGAGAATAGGTCCAAGAACAGACCCCTGTGGAACACCACAACATAGATTAACTAGGTGGGAGTGTATTCCATTTGCAGACACAATTTGTGTCCTGTTGACCAAGTAGGACTTGCACCACAGTAAGGCTGTATCATGAATGCCAAATACATGCTGGAGACGGTGAAGTAATATATCATAGTCTATTGTGTCAAGTGCTGCAGACAAATCAAGGAGGGTGAGTACTGTAATCTTTCCGCTATCCAAAGCAGAAAGAATGTCATTACTACTTTTAGAAAAGTAGTTTCAGTACTGTGTCAAGGGCGATATGCAGATTGTACATTGCTAAAAAGACTGTTTGAATTCAGATGAGATACAAGTTGGGATAGAACAACTTTTTCTAAGATTTTTAAATGAATGGGAGATTAGAAACTGGACGGTAGTTTTTTAAATCGTTACGGTCGAGTATTGGTTTCTTCAGCAGAGGCTTTACAATGGTGGTTTTGAAAAAATGATGGGAATTTCCCGGATGATTGATAATCCTTTATGAAGATACATCCATATGATTGTCTTGGCGAAAGTGAATTGGACACTGAACAATGTCTAAATGCATCTGTTTGCTACCAAAGAAGGATCCACTGATTGGATCCGCCGTTTCTAGGCTGATTTCTTACACCAGAGTAGGCGTGTCACATTACCAGAAAGACCATATCCGGAGAACAAAGCAATGTTCCTCAGCCAGGTCTACATGCTTCTACTAACTGAGGCTGACTGGTTTCCCTCCTTGACTTGTTGCTTCTACTAATTGAGGCTGACTGGTGTCCCTCTTTGACTATCTGCTTCTACTAATTGAGGCTGACTGGTTTCCCTCTTTCACTACTTTCCTGAAGCAGAAATGAGTTGCCAGGAATTAGTTCGCTGTGTTAGATACAGCTGAACGAAAGCAACCTCCCAATGTAGCATAGTATATGTTGGTGGTGGAATGTGCATAATAAATCTAGCTTCCGATGTCACCGCGAATGTTTTAAATGTACTTGCATGTAGAATCAGCTCGTATCCAATTTCACCACGAATGTTTTCAATGTACTTGCACAGAGAATCAGCTCGTATCCGATTTCACCACGAGTGTTTTAAATGTACTTGCATACAGAATCAACTCGCATCCGATTTCACCCGCGAGTGAGAATCAGCTCGTATCCGATTTCACCACGAGTGTTTTAAATGTACTCGCATAGAGAATCAGCTCATATCCGATTTCACCACGAGTGTTTCAAATGTACCTGCATATAGAATTATTTCACCGCTAGTGTTTCAAATGGACTTGCACAGAGAATCAGCTCGTATCCGATTTCACCACGAGTATTTCAAATGTACTTGTATGTAGAATCATTTCACCACGAGTGTTTTAAATGTACTCGCATAGAGAATCAGCTCATATCCGATTTCACCACGAGTGTTTCAAATGTACCTGCATATAGAATTATTTCACCGCTAGTGTTTCAAATGGACTTGCACAGAGAATCAGCTCGTATCCGATTTCACCACGAGTATTTCAAATGTACTTGTATGTAGAATCATTTCACCACGAGTGTTTTAAATGTACTTGCACGGAGGATCAGCTCGTATCCTGCATGTAGAATCATTTCACAACTAGTGTTTCAAATGTACTTGCATGTACAATCACTTTGTATCCTATTTCACCAAAAGTGTTTTAAATGTACTTTCAAAGAGAATCATTTCACCACGAGTGTTTTAAATGTAAAAGCATAGAGAATCAGCTCGTATCCGATTTCGCCACGAGTGTTTCAAATGTACCTACATGTATAATCATTTCACCACTAGTGTTTAAAATGTACTTGCATGTAGAATCAGTTCGTATCCGATTTCACCAAGAGTGTTTTAAATATACTTGCACAGAGAATCATTTCATCACAAGTGTTTAAATGTATTTGCATGTAGAATCAGCTCGTATCCGATGTCACCACGACTATTTTAAATGTACTTGCATGTAGAATCAGCTCGTATCCGATTTCACCACGAGTGTTTTAAAAGTACTTGCACAGAGAATCATTGCACCACGAGTGTTTAAATGTATTTGCATGTAGAATCAGCTCGTATTAGATTTAACCACGAGTGTTTTAAATGTACTTGCATGTAGAATCAGCTCGTATCCGATTTCACCACGAGTGTTTTAAATGTATTTGCATGTAGAATCAGCTCGTATCCGATTTAACCACGACTGTTTTAAATGTACTTGCATGTAGAATCAGCTCGTATCCAATTTCACCACGAGTGTTTTAAAAGTACTTGCACAGAGAATCATTGCACCACGAGTGTTTTAAATGTATTTTCATGTAGAATCAGCTCGTATCCGATTTAACCACGAGTGTTTCAAATGTACTTGTATGTAGAATCATTTTACCACGAGTGTTTTAAATGTACTTGCATAGAGAATCAGCTCGTATCCTATTTCACCACGAGTGTTTTAAATGTACTTGCATAGAGAATCAGCTCGTATTCGATTTCGCCACGAGTGTTTTAAATGTACTTGCATAGAGAATCATTGCACCACGAGTGTTTTAAATGTACTTGCATAGAGAATCATTGCACCATGAGTGTTTTAAATGTACTTGCATAGAGAATCATTGCACCACGAGTGTTTTAAATGTACTTGCATAGAGAATCAGCTTGTATTCGATTTCACCACGAGTGTTTTAAATGTACTTGCATAGAGAATCAGCTCGTATAGAATTTGACACGTCAGACAAACTTGGTTTTATACTTTACCCGGAGATATTTTGACAATAAAATATTGTATGTCACCATATAACCCGCAACGTTAACTTTTCAAGCAACGGTTCTATCTCTTGGCATTTAATCTATTTGTAATAAAGGGGATAGAATAGGAATACATATCAGGTTAAATAATCTTAAATAACACTTAGTATAATTACAGAGATTGTATTATTTTATTTTTGTTTTATATCACAGCAGTGCACACAATCTTTTTCTTTTTTCACAGCTGCCGAAAATAAAAAAGCAAACCTGCATCTTTTGGAGATCTTGTAGTTTTCACTTGTTTTGTGATTATTCTTTCGAGAGATTTCAACGTGATGTTAGATATATATATTGAAGTCAATGACTTTGACTGGTGTATTTGTGTAGGATACAGTACTTAATGTTGAATGTTGTATGTATAAATTCTCTATGCTATCCCGTTACTGAAATCAGTCTCAGACCGGTATCAAGGGTAAAAGTGTACTCTTCATCCAACTTCTGATATCTACGGAGTCAAATCTTTCATTTTTACTGAATTTTACTGATAAATCTGTCATTTCTACTGATTTTTACTGAGTCAATTCTTCCATTACTACTGATTTTTACTGAGTCAAATCTTTCATTACTACTGATTTTTACTGAGTCAAATCTTCCATTACTACTGACTTTTACTGAGTCAAATCTTCCATTACTACTGGTTTTTACTTAGTCAAATCTTCCATTACTACTGATTTTTACTGAGTCAAATCTTTCATTACTACTGATTTTTACTGAGTCAAATCTTCCATTACTACTGATTTTTACATTACTACTGATTTCTACTAAATTAAGTCGAATCTTTCTACTCTACATAATATTGCTACGTTATTACTGGAAACAGTCTAAAGGCGGAATCAGCTGTACAATGGTACGGTCGGGTGTATTTCTGATTTCTCAAATTTGTCTCTCTATTCTACACTTGCAGGCTAATAACCATATCTTTTACCGTTTTGTTATAACCTGCATGTATCAACAGATGCGATGCGATTGACCGTACAGTTTGAATGTCGCCTGTTGCTGTATTAAACATGACTACGAAAGGACTATGACCATTTACCTTTTCCAGCAGATTTTGATTAAGGACGGTCTTATGCCATTTTCAGACATTCAAAGTCATTCCCAAAATTGCAGCAGATAACAAAACCTGTCTGTTAAAACTTGCGATTTGAATCCTTATGTAATTGGATAGCTTTATCCGTTTGAAACAATCACCCAGGAGCTAAACGGATGTTTAACGACTAACAGCATTTCGAAACCAATCTAAATTTTATAGAGGGAGTGTTGGTATATTTTTGCATGTCATGGAAATAGGTACAAATAAAACTACTGAATATCCTGGATAACTTCGAAAGATGATCAAAGACTAAAGATTATCTTTAGTTAGATTTTGCCTACGTGACCAAGATGTTACTTAAAGATTGTGATCACAGTTGAAAACTTCAGTTGACTCCGTCATATATGTATATATATATATATATATATATATATATATATATATATATATATATATATATATATATATATATATATATATATATATATATATATATATATATATATATATATATATATATATGATATAGCAATCTTACATGAGTAATCAATACACTAAATATGTATCAACGGTTGTTACTTACATTCATAGCAAATAAGGAATCCTGAATCTCCATTTGTGTCCTCATTTAGGTTCAGTTGCAATGATATTGCTTCGGCACTGTCATTAAAAACCATTGTACCAACAGAAACTGGGATGGGCCTGGTGTTTTGTTTTGTATACCAAGTTAGACTGTCTGGTTCAGTGACATTGACTTGGTGTACAGTAATTACAAACTTATGCATAGGTTTCAGCCAAAATGTAACCGTTTTATTATACGCAGAGTTTTCGCAATTTGTGCAGAAGTCGGAAAAGAAGTAGTCCCATGGAAACCGTGAGTGACTACGAAGTATTCCTTTCTCAAGGGACATATTAAAATCTATCTTCTCTGTGAAGTCATAGATCTGAACACCTGTAAAATAGGCAACATGTTTAACTCTAGACAGAAGACAATATAAACAGTTTAAAAGATATTGTAATGTTAATGAGTTTACAACAAATACGAATAGAACAGAACATGAACTAGACTGTCGGTTGTCTTTTAAATATTTTTACACTTCAATATCTTAAATAAGGGTTATTGCTCGACTGATATATATATATATATATATATATATATATATATATATATATATATATATATATATATATATATATAACTCCTGGTACATGATTTGTATCTAATTTTTGCAATGTTATTCATTGATCTAAATTGTACAGATCATGTTTAGTTAAATTTTGCCTTCGTTACAAAGATCTGTAAAATTACGTAGGATCTATAAATAAGGATCTATAAATAAAAGCTTACGTATCTGTTGACAATTACTAATAATACTCTTAATAATAAGACTTGATGGTGACTTTGGGTTCATTTTTTATTGGCTAATGGCAATAGGACGGTTCTAGAAGACTTCAGTAACATATTCCTATTGGTTGGGCTAGGTCACATGAATAGGCAATTTCGAGATAAATTGAGTAGTAAGATCCATCACGTGGGGCATGATGTAAACTATAGTTGTAACAGAATGTTCATTTAAGGAGAGAGCTGAACAATCGGATTCATTCCTGTATTAGAGTAATCCTTTTTTCTTGAGTTCCTGTTGAAAGTCTGCAGGTGTGTCTTATGTTGTACCTATATATTATATGAGAGGAGAAACATTTGTTTGGACTGTTAGTGGAAAAACAAAGTGTTCATTTTTTTACTATAATATTATTCTGTGAATAATTGCGAATTATCGTTGTGAATTATTCAACAGCGCCATCTTCAGAACGTCATGATTCTTGGCGGTCTAGTGCATACAGGTTTTGAAATTTATACGGAACTTTTCATTATTTTGGACTTGCATAAAACATTATCGGGATCATTTTGGATTCACTTCAGTATACTGAAAGTTCCTCTCATATTTTCATTTATATCTTTGATAATTAAATTATTTGTGAAGTTTTACCAAACGTGTTGGTTTTATTTCTTTTTGTTACTTCATTTATGACCACAGAGTAGTTACAGCGACATAGAATTTAAAATTTTTGATTCCATGTGAATAGTGTATTGTGAATACGATTTGTAACTGAAGAGCTCCAAACAGAGAAAATGGCGGACGGGGTGTGTGAAAAAAAATGATGTAAAAAAATACACGGAACCGATGGAATGACCAACGAATAGTATCGTAAAGTATGTGTGACACATCACGATGTTTTTATATATGCCATAAAATGTGAATATATTTATTTGATTTTTTTTATCAGAATATTAACGACATAACGGGGGGGGGGGGAGGTGTAATCAACCAAATGTCAAGAAGACCAAGTGAAATGGACGCCAAAAATACAAGGCCGTGTTTCAGTACACAATCGTTGTAAGAAAAACTTGTTGTTGTCCCCGTTGTGCAATTTCGTGGCTTCGTTGGATTTTTTTCTTCTCATGAATCCGTTTTTATTCACCGCATGACCAAATGAATGTTAGCCATATATATACGTATGTATATGTATATATATGTATGTATGTATGTATGTATATATATATATATATATATATATATATATATATATATATATATATATATATATATATATATATATATATATATATATATATATATATATATGTATGTATGTATGTATATATATATATATATATATATATATATATATATATATATATATATATATATATATATATATATATATATATATATATATATATATTTTAAGCAGCAAAAATAGACAGTAGAGGCTGAGCTTTTTGTTTGTGCCAATTTATTGCCAGTTATACCAATCATGAGGTCATTTCATTGGGTACCACTTGATCAAATGAGTCGTCACTTACTTGATCAATTTTTCTTTATGTATCTCTCCGTGTAATCCTCGGCGTTTTTTTTATATTTACGTCATCAGATGCATTTGTTATGTCAATGTATCTTTCCAGCGCACGATATTTTCTTCCGCAACAAGCTACACGTATTTTTTTGTGTCCTACCTTTAACTCCGACGCCACGTTTCAAACAAGGTTTCGGTCCGGTATTTCCTTTTCTGACACTTTGTAAATGGATACCGCAATGGTCCTGTGGAAATGTTTTCCACAAGGTACAGAAGTTCACATCACCAAAGATTTACAACTATTATATGTTTGGTCATTATATCATTGTGTGATAGTCTAATTAGAGAAATATTATTATATTAACCAAAAGCAATTATATAGTATGGGGTGGTGGGACGAACCTAGATTACTAGAGCAACAATATCAGGATCTCACCTGGAATGAAATCATATTACCTAAAACAAAAGATGATTTAAATCTCATTAAAAAATACATCAGATCACTAGAAGCAACACAAGATGAGTTTATACGGCTGTCTGCGATTTAGCTGTCAACATCAAGATTTGATTTTGACCGACTGAACGATTATAGAAAACAAATACCACTTGAACTGCAATTACATGAAATAATAAAAACAGCAAGAATGAGTTTTCATCGATGGTGCTGTTCATGTTTGATCGACGTTTAAAATAGATGGTGATGTAAAATTTATTGATTCAACAATAAATCAAAATTTTGCTCATAAAATAACACAAAATCTACAGGACAACAAGAAGTATTTTTTTCAGGATAAAATTTATAGCTGAGCAAGAAAGACCAGATGGACCACAGTGGATCATACGCGATAATCTGGATCCGGTAAAATAATCAAGATGAGCATCAATAGTCATCCTAAACAAGAATACCAAGCCAGGAACATTTATCGGGATAGACAACACCTACTACAAGAACGTCCATCCTGCTACAGCTGTTGTTTACGTAATTTATTACCTGAATGAACTAGACATAGCTGTTCTTGCTCCGATGAAAACAGGCTCGCTAAATTATGTTGCTCAGCGTATCACTGAGCATTTTGTAAACTCCAAACGTGGAAACAAATTAACAGAATCAAGAATAAAAAATAAATAAAAAATAATTGAGAAATATGTCAATACGACTGAAGCTCACATAGATGACACAGCTGAGTTAGAAAAATTATAATGTTTCCGATAATTATAAAAATAATAACGAATGAAGTTTTAAATAACTTAAACAAATATGGAATACGCGGTGCTCCAATAACATTAATTGATCATACCTCACATGCTTGTATCGACTCGGTGACAACATTTCCAGGAGAGAGAGAATAAAACGATTTTACCTTGGTGACATCTACGAAGAAACATGCAACACAAGCAAGCATGACCCTGTATCAGTTTGGTTATTTCACGGAGATGATTCTATAGATGAATCAACATTTGATCGGTCTATGTTACCATATGGAGTTATTTATCTGAATGAATCACTCCAAAAACATATGAAACATATTTTGGTAAAATAAAACATAGACAGCGACGAATTACTCCAAAACTGTTTTACGGCGTCGTCTGTTGTTGTGCATATAACCCAACAAGAACATTTATGGCGACCAACTTCAAATAGTATTTCTCGATGATGAATCACTTTCGTTTGCCGAATTTGGTCATGGCGGTCTTTTGAACATAAAATATAATTCCTTTGATATGATTTCTGTCAACAATGTCGCTGCTTATCCGGCGGCTTTTCTTGGACTTGGCAAGTGTCTTCGTTATTATGATTTGGGCACCCAACTCACGAAATGACACGAGTTGCAATAAACGGGTCACTACCAAATATCGAACTTACTGGATTTGCCGAGATTGAATCTTTCGAGTTTTCAGTGAGTATTCATCCGGTTATACCAATCTGATTAGATAGACACTTTAATAAACCAGATACCAATGTCAATCTCAACGACTGCTGCTAAAAATTTCAGCGTGGCCGGGCTCTAATAGTGTTATTACGATATATTTTAGACACTAAGATTTTAACGTCGTTAACAGTAACCTCTGCGATAATTTCGTACAAACAACAAAAAACAAGTTTGGTTACCGCAAGATGACAAAGAAAGATGCAGAAAAATTTATTGTTAAATTTATTCAGTGTTCAAAAAGTCGTTGTACAAAATTAATTATGGATCCAGCAGAATTAGATTTTGTCATCAAGGAAACAGCGGCAAAAGGTATATTGGTTTCACGGAGAAATGCAGCAACACGAGATGGAATAATTATTGGCACGATCATTAGCTACTGCGACAGCAATTCTCCTCAACTTACTCATTTAAGATCAATAATGCTCCCCTACCCATCAAAACACCTAGTATCGCTGATCAATAGATTTCCCAATGACGCTGTTAGAGTCGCCACGATTATTAAATATATTAGTCGTTGTAAAATGGACCTTCTTGAACCATTTATCGAAGAAGAGACCAGCAGTGTCAACTCGGGTTCATGGAGAATAAAACATGAGCTATTACGTAAATATTCTGAATCTGCGGACGTTAAAACACCAGATATTTATTACTTTAATGTCAATTTATCGAAACGATCATCATCGTCGTCAGTAAACGATCCAATCACGATACATAGCACGGTCTATGTAGTTCTGGTAAAGCAACACGTGCGATAGAATTATTTAAAAAAACTCTGACATGATTTGTGTTGACGACAAGTCACCGGCTTGCCAAAGTGGTGTCAGCGCATACACGTATCATAATTTCTTAAGATGGGGAGGTAATTCATAGACCTCCGAATGAATCGGTGAGAAATATATCCCCGAATAATTATCTGGGATGAGATTTGCACAGTATAAAAAGAAGTTTTATAAATGTTTCTAGATTGGTTATTAACAAAATCTACTGCAATTATCATGTGTGGCGATAATGGACAGCCTCCGCCGTTTACAGGTGAATCAGCACACGAATGGTTAATCAACTATGTTAGCCACTATGAAGACGTTTTGTACGACCATCGATCACAGGATGTGACAACTGCGACAACTGAAATCGTTAATCAGATTACAGCTTAACAAAGTTCAGGGTGAAATACTGCGTACTGTAATTTTTCAAAGCCTCCAATGCTAGAGCTTACAGCACCCTAATGATCTAATAGTTGTATCCAGGAAAAACGTTCGTGATTCACTTCAGCATGAATATTTTGAGCGTCACAAGGAAAGATTTCCTGACCAACTAGTTCCTTTATGTTATCGACCAACAGATACACGCAAACAAAATATACTTGTTGATATTCCATGAACGGATTCAAAACAAAATCTCGTTCTTAATTATATCATCGCGGTTCCAGTAGAGGCTGTACAACAGGCGTTGTCGTTAATCACATTGTGCTGGACTCTGGGATATACGATAACATTGTTTTCGTCTCAGGGATTAACAATGCCAGATACCAATATCTGGATTGTCTATGATCTCATCGAATAGTCAAATTTAGCTTATCTGGCTGTGTTCAGAATAAAAAAATATCTCAGTTACACAGGGTTGTCTACGTGTCGGAGTTGCAACGACAGCAACTCTGCCACCGCCGCCGTCACAAACAACGGCGACACCAGGAATTGTCAATAAGGTGAAGAAAAAATTAGCCAGTTATGCCCGAGATGACCACCAAAAAAAAAAACGACAATTTGATGTGGAATTTGTTAAGACACTAAAACAGCGACAATTCACCGTGGACAGAACTGATAGTAGTCTCGGTCACACGCGCGAATATGTGTCTCTTATATGTCTTGAATGTAACAAACGTAGAGGAGCTCCGTTTCTCAGAGCGTGTTAGTCTTTTTAGCGTTTTTAGGTGGCGCGTATCCAATCTGGTGGTAACTGGGTGTTTTCAGGAATTAGCTGTAATTGTCGATGGATAAATTCACGTTGAGAAGCTGTTGAATGTAATCTGTAGATTGGTGGCTTCACAGAAGATCTGGAAACTTTTAATGTTAAACTCCACGCGGGATCAGTTGGTCACCCTCAAGTTCAGCAGGTTCATATAAATGCCCCACTGTTACTTTACTACCCAACACTGGTTGTTGTAGCTCATCTGATGATTTCATCGTGGTATATGTTTTTATCGCAATTGCCTCGATGGGTTACATGTTAATTCCACTCGTGACCTCGTTGTTTAACGCGGCCACCACTTGAGGTAGTCTCGCAACGCATTAACGAGATCTGACCTGAAGACTCGGCGTTTCGTTCAGTAATTCCCGGGCATATTGATGTCTAAATAGTCTCTGTGCAAGTGTTTGATTAAGTCGTTCAACGATTGCCTGATCGCTATGTATTGCGGTGTGTTCATATCTGATTTTAACATTATGTTGTTGCATCAGCGCCGTTACTGCACCGAAAAATTCTTTGCCAGGATCGACCTGCAGCAATTGCGGCTTTCGCAGACCACCATGTGGCCCAGGTCCTCGCGAATAAATCCCATCAAACGCTGCTGAAACTTCAGTTGCTGTTTTCGACGATAACGGTTCGGCCTCTTTGTATCCACTTGCAACATCTACGACAATCAACGCGTATTTGTATGTTGGTCGTTTATATATGTCATATGGTATAAACAAGATATCTGCCTGACGAACTTCGTTGGGTGTGCTTAGATCAAACAATCCATGTGGAATCATGTTGGAACGTGAAAGATAAATTTGCCATATGGCCTGTCGTGACAACCAATCTACGGCAACAACTTGTGTAACACCTGCTTCATCGGCGAGTTTTTTAATTGCTGCTGTACCACTCCAATATTCTCTTTGACTAATATAAATCGACTCCATTATGTAATTGTTGGTATTTAATTGCCAGCTCGTGTAACAAGGCTCCCAACACTTTTTTATCTTCCATAGGGATATTATCAACCAATTCGCGAGTGATTCTCATATATTTTATTCTTTATCGAATTCAGTGTGAATTAACTTGACATCCGCGATATGTCGTTGCTGTGGATATGGGTTTTTATAAGCGACATCATGAACTTGGCACATTTGATTAATCACATTTACCGGAAATGTTCTCCTGGATTTTGGTTGGTTTTTCTTTCTGTCAAGTCGAATATCAAGGCGAGTTCCAGAACCACATTACTTATATCCTTCAAGCTGTTTTTCCCCATGATACTTAGCCCATGGTGTTCCAGGTATTTCCCTAGTGCCTTAGCAATATCGCCGTCCGCATTTTAGGCATTTACATGTAAGTGCCGGCTTGTATGCTCTCAGAAATTTTGTCCCAGTGACTGTCTTGCATGGAATGCAATATAAACTCATGATTATAAATAATATTATATTTGTACAATATGAACGTGATTGACTTTTCAGCAACAAGTGAGCAAACACCGGTCAAGCATCATCCTGTATTACCAAATTCCATTCGAGCTATTATAATTGGTCCATCTGGGTGGGGTAAAAACCCTGTTGTTGATCCACCTGATAATGAGGCGGCTCAAAAAGGACAAACTAATTTTAGGAGCGCCATACGTGGATTACCAACGCTGCTATAATGTTCTCAATGAATTTAATGAATCTGCAGCTACTGAAGACGATGTTATTGAATTTATGACAGACATCGATGAAGCGCTGACGGTCGAGGATCTTAACGGAGATATCAACAATCTAGTGGTTTTGGTGATGGCATGTTTGACAAACAAGCAAATTCAGCCACAATATTTTCACGAGGCAGACATAACAAACACAGAGGGTATTTACTGAGATTCACAAAGTATTTATAGATAATTGCAATACTTTGGTCATTTTTAACGGTGTCGAGACACATACGCTGCGAAATATTCATCAGATATGGTGTCCCGGCGACATGGACATAAATAAGTTTAAATACTTCTTCGCACATGCTCAGAAAAAGCCTAATTGGTCTCGATAAAATCTTTTAATAGAGAAATGCATTTGTTGTTTAAATGAACCAGGAAATTATTAACGAGATTATCTCTATGATCCAACAATTTCAGCAAGATGGTCTCGCGTTTCATCTCAGTGTTGAAAACTCAACGACGATTTTGAGATGATACAGCAGCGACGTGAAGATGGCAGATATATATACGTGCTGTTGAGTACAGATTTAGCAAATTACTCCAACGTAAAATGGAATCGTTGGCGGATTTACACAAACAACATGATATAGCTAAATTTGTTCCATTGGCAAGTGCCATTGAGAAAATACGATCATATTTGTCTCGACAATATGAAACTCGAGTGCCTGCAAGTGCACGTACTAATAAAAAAAAAAACTTGTTTCAGATTGCTTGCAATCTGCCGCCAAGATTCCCGCGAAATCCGCCAAGGAATCCACGGAATAGCGACGTCTCCGGTACCTAAAAATTGAGATAATAAAGGGAATTAACGACAAAAGATGTCATTTGTTTTATATATTTTAGTGGTTTTTTTTCTGCATCGTACTGTGTCACCATGGCCTGTCACGAACATACAAACTAACGGTTAATTCTTTGCGTGTGTCCAATAAATTACCGTTTTGGTCGGTGGGGAAAAAATGTATTCGTGGCAGTGATGGATTATGACATCGTAAATAAACATGATTAATGGGCACCGACACAGTCAAATGACACGGCGGGACATCCAATGAAAAGCTGTAAAGAACAAATCTCTGCTGTGCCTGCCCTTGTAATGCTTGCCCAGGCGTGGAATAGAAACAGTCGACTGTGTCGCACACTAGATTTACATAAATCGTCGACAATGCCCGACGACACATGACGACCACAACCTGTTGGATCGTTATAATGTCAAGGATATCTTAAGGGGTTTGTATCTTTTCACATGCCGCAATATTCTTCGGAAAATTTTCGTCAATTATGCTGGTTCAGATGTTTTACTGTCACAGTGATTCTTCGTTTAAGATCATCATTCGGATATTCAACTATATAGTGTTTAAGTAGCTTTCTCAGATCTCTAGGTATTTGTATGTTCTTGATATATTCTCTTGGCAATTATTATTTTATCAGTAATTAAAATCGATTCCCTTACCTTCTGTGTTGCTTGATCATAGTGCCATAATATATTATTACTGCCACCTGAGTAAACCTCTCCAGGGGCATCTAAGTCAACAATTCCAAGCAGAGTTACTCTTTGTCAGATCATACCATTGTGGATCGTATTTATAACCTAGTTCATTTATGAATTTGTTTGTGTCTAATAATCAGATCATTGTGTTGTGGTGGTCTGGTATAAATCCAGCGGCCATCCTATCACTAATCTGATCGACGACGTGTATATATCAACGGCATAATTTGATGCCGCAGAATTCTCCGCTGTTATTTCAATGGCGAAGCTCAACGTTGACTCGTGCACTTTGGTAGCGATCTTTGATTCTTTTCCTGTTAGTGATTTGATTCTACGTTGAAATTTATCATTGATTTGTTAGATTTGATATGAACCTGTTGGGATGGTAACGACTTCCCAGATTGAGGCTTGCCCACCAGTTGCATCAGCGGCAGTTTTATGCGATAATACCAGTGAATTATTAGCGTTTAATCCACCAAATGATTTTTCTCTGACATTTGGCCAACTATAATAAAGTCGTAATTATGCCAGTGCAAAATTTTAGGTGAGCGATCATTTGAGGCTTTTATCGGAATTGTAAAACCAATATCGAATTCTGGCAGTGTTGACGTCGTTGATATCATTGTAGTCGTCGGAGGCGTTGTGTTAGCGATGATCTGCTTTGTCTTGTGGTCATTTCTGCGGTCATCGTTATCTATACAGCGGATTCTAAATGTGGTATTTGCAACGTTGGCAAAGGTGTGTTGTCGTTCTTGTGATACCAATAATCAATATCCCTGATCGAAGCGAAATGATCGTCTGATATTGCACCATCGTTTAACCACGCTGACAGTATCGATGATAAATTTATGCATGGATATGTCGCGGCATAAGTTATTTCTGTTTGCTCATGCAATTTTTTACTGGTACATGTAGATATTTGTTCGAGATAATATTGAGTATACCAGCAACACTGACAACAACAGAGACACCGATTCCAACCACGGGCGGTATAACGTGTGTCACTCATAATGTACAGATTAATGTCGTTATTTCAGCGACAAACGAAGCAAACGCGTATACAACATTGTTAATGACGATGATTCGTCTGCAATATTTCTTTTTGTTTAATCATATGTTCCGTCGATGATTTCTCCCAGCGATGCCTTCTACGCACATGCTTGATTATACCAAAGGATTGTGTTGGATTCATTAGATGTTATTGCCAACTTAACAATTGAGTTGTTTTCGAGATGAATTTCAGACACGAAAAATATCTCGCTGTGGTTAACTTTTTTCTTGTTCTAGTATGAATGTTTCCTCGATTATTTGACTTAACAAGACTGAGATGGTTCTATAAAATCTATCGGTGGAATGACCCGATGAATTTATCATATATATCTCAAATTTAGAAAGGGCAAAACACGGAGAGCCTGTACATCCAGGCGACATGAGCAGTATGTTTGATGGAGTTGTTCTGCAATGACCATATTCTCGATCCAGACGCTACTGTGTATACCATGTTGATGAGCGGAGTCTTATGAAATGCACCATCGGCAATCTCTTTGATTTTATCTAGTTCAGTGTATATCTAATTTATTCTTCAGTTGATGTTGGTGCGCTCATTGCTAATAATTTCAATTTTTCTTTTAATGATGACTAGATCAATAAGTTGTGTATGAATTTCAGAGAGCTTCGTGTTATTTTGTTATCGCCGATTTAAAAAATTATCCATGGTTTTATTTATGTTTCTACGAATATATATAAACGCGGTTGCATGATTGTTATATTCAGATTTGAATATGGTCAATCAATGATTAATTTGTCACTAACGAGGCATCATAGGGATGTTGATGTTGTCCACGTATTTCTTAATTGCGGTGTCATCATTTGATTCTGGTTCTCTCAAATTAGCAATGCTTTTCCACTCATGCTAAGATCGCCAGTCATTGCATCACCGGCTTTAGCACAATATTTACTGATATCAGTTCTGATCATGGCGTTGTTATTGTCTACGTATTTTTTGTTGTCATGTCATCGTCTAGATTTAGTTATCTCACACTGATAATTGTATTTCTGCTCATGTTGAAATCGCCATACATTATATCCTCGATTCTTCTAATACGTCCAGTAATCTCTCCCATGATAGTTAGAATTGATACCTCCGAGTTTTTTATTTTAGTGGTTTTAGATATTGCTCGTCTTTAACCGTTCTTGCTGATCCTGCAAACAACAACATGTGTTAACATCAGTGAGACACAACAGCATGTTCATCTCGTGTTGCACATTTGGATACATCAATGTCACCCTGGGGCTTGCCTTAAGCATATCTTCCGTAAATATCTACAATTATAAACTATTAACTGTTTAAAACGATACCGTCGGGTGGTATACTCATGCACAACTTTATGAGGCGACGCTGATGACCCTGACACAGCATTAAGTACATCAAATACTTCTGGATCGCATATTTGTGGATCCGTTGTCTGTGTTGATGATGTTGAATATCAGACAGGTATGTCACCGGCTAAGCCACTATAGCGTAACAATTCTTTTGGTGGCGCCAATCCATACGAATAAAAATAAACAACTCCACGTGGATCAACCGCTTACGCAACCCAGTGAGAACCTGGACCATAACGTCCATCGAGATTAATAATACCGATTTCAACATGGTTAGGCTTTGCTGGTAATTGATCACACATGAAAACATCTCTTAAGTATTTTATGTTTAATCGCCTAGTAGCTTTAACGAAGCGTCCTCGGCAGTCTCAGACCATGACCATACCGCGTTCCTGGTAATCTTAGACCCCGTCCTTTTTGGTGGTGTTTATGCCGTGTCCTGTTGCTTTTTTCAGTGCCATTCTGTCAGTAGTTTCAACGGCACCAAGTGCAGCTGCTTTTTCAACAGTTGAAGCAGCATCTGCAATTAGCGCTTATAACCCAGATCAAAATGGAAATATTCAGCCAGTTATTTTTGTTGTATCGCTGACTGCCTTAACATAAAAATCAAGTCAAACGCCAGCCTGATATCTTGGCGTCATTGCAGAGGTTGAACTAACGTTCAGTCAACGAGCTTTTGATATCTTGGCGTCATTGTTCTGATTGAGCTGATGTTCAGTCAACGATATTATTTGGGCCCAGCACCGTCACTGATTTCAGAGTTATTTTGCACCAGAATTCATCTTCGATGCGGATTGCAGATTTGTAATCTAACCAGGTGTCAGAGTCATATAGACATGATTATGTGACATTATAACATCATGAATGATCTAAGTACAGATCGGTTACAATCCAATTAAATGTTTGGAAAAGACTCACATGTTTGGAAAACACTTACATGTTTTCAACGAGCTCATCAACAACGCTCATTTGTCCACCAACACCTTGAAGCAACATTGTTTTATTTGACAATATAACAGCGATTGCTCTGTAACTACCAGCTGAAACAGAACCAACACTAGTTCTCACATGTACGTCAACAACTGACTGTCTGAAAAAATTCAGATGTTCCAATGAGAAATAAGAAATCGGATAGAATGTCGAGAAATCCCGCTGAGACATATGCAACCAGGCGTGGACATTCTGATGACGCCCCATAATCTCGTCAAACTATGATACACCCGTGCAGCGTTGCTTTGGCCAAAATTCAGTATTACGCCTTCGGATCGTTCTTAATGTCCATTTATCCTCAACAAAATCGTAGACAGCGCTAATCTGTCAGACGTCATTGGGTTTGCTGTCTGATCGTTATACATGGTGGCACGTCGAAATGCCACGAATATGTGTCGCGGTGCTGAATTCCCTGCTGTGATGCGATCTGCTATGAAAATTTTCCTGCTGTACATGGAGCTGTGTCTGTGGTCATTGTCACCCACGACAGCGTTGATTAGACTCAGTTATTCATGAACGATAATAAATGTTGTTCTTCTGTCAACAACGTAGTCAACGTTGGCATCGAAAATGCTAGTTTTGTTAGTGTTACTTTATCAGAACCACCCCACCAATCTCAGCACTCCAAATATATATGGTCCTTCGAATCAATGCAACTGTATGTTTTGCTCCGAAGATAAATTTTCTAACATGTCTACTGAATCCGAAAATATGTGACGGTGGCATCACACATGAAAATTCACCATCTGCGTTTATCTGAGATCGTCATGCTGCGAACCCTAAGTTGAATTCTGGATTGGCGCTCAGTAGTGTCACAAAAGTAGCGCTGGGTCGAGGTATCATTCCAGATGGTCGTGGAATAACAACGTTGTCCAGTTCTGCTTGTACCGTGAGATGCTGCCTATCGTCATGGTGGTCAACATTGTCCTTCACGAACATCATAGACTGACCGGCGAACCGTGAATAGTCCTCGGAGCATATTGCACGACCGATAATTGTCGTAGCAAAATCAAAGTTATCGAGGCATGTTTCGATTTCTCTACCATCAATGATATATCTGGCACTGTTAAACAACGACATGATACCGTTGTTAACGAATCCGCATCGTTCATTTGCTGCATATGTGGTATCATCATTTTTCACAAGTTTAACATGAACTTCAATAAATGCCTCGGCGGGCAAGAACTACTTTGATATATCTTGGACATGCAATTCGATTCGTCCACTTTGGTCTGGTTCTCGTGCTTCATAAGAATAATATTGATAATTACGCACAGACTCATTCTTGAGTACTGGTTCATCCATGTAAAATGCGGGATCAGACACACGCTTGAACATTTTTATTATATTCTCTGCTGTCTAAAACGATGTTCTAATACTGATCAATAAGTGGTTGATCAGCGATGACGACGGGCCGGACCACTACCCTGCTAGGTTTGTGGTCATGTTTTTTATATCTTGTCGGAGGCTTGTTTTGTTAGAGATGGCACGCCAGCTAATCCTTTCAACCGCTCGTTTGTAGCTTTATTTAGTATTTTGCAGACATTTGGTGGCATCACTTCGCTGATGCGCAGTTTTACTGGAATGGTTGCGCTGGATTGCTTCACATTCTATAGTTGTTTTCGTCGTACTGATCGGTTGAGTATGTCTTTGTTAGATGAGAATGCTTTACCAGCAACATCACCAGTAGTGACAATAACCTTATCATGAACAACTTCGATGGCTTTCATACCTAATTGTTTTGCAATCGGGATAGCTTTTGGGGCTGTCCTCTAAATCAACCTTGAATAACATTGCCGAGTCCATCTCCGTAAATCATTTTATAAACTGGTAATGGTGAATTTATTATCCCGATCTTTTCAGGTCCACATTGGGCGTTCTGCATAATCATGTTATTTTGTTATCGCCGATCTAATTGATCACTCACTGTAGTAATCATCGGTAAGTTCATCGATCAGCGCCTGATAGACGCTACTATCCATGATTACACCGGTAAATAAACGCTGACAATTAGGAGCTGCTTCATTGATGATTTCGCGAGAATTGTTGCCGGCTCGTCTTCCACCAATCAGAATTTCTAGTCGATCAACATCAGCGAGAATGCTCTTTGGACAAAGTTTATCTTGAATCACCAGCGATTCAGCGATCATATTACCACCTTTTTCCTACAACGTCGATCGCGATTGGCAAGGCCACTTCCAATTGCTTCTTCTACCTCTACACGAGGTGGTCCAAATTGTGATAGTATGGGCAGTAATATATCTCCAAGTAATGAATTTTTTCTAGCTCCCTCCACTCGTTTTTTTTTTAAATTCTTCAAATAAAGGCTTATATTTCTCTGTGGTTGTTTTTATGCTATAGTATTTTCGAAACACAGAAGTAACCCATTTTGATTCTGGAACATTATCAGTTTCTGGGTCTAACAAAGTATCACGAATCGAATATCCTGCCGCAGCAGTCGCTATATAGTTTTTTGAAGTTTGATAAAACCTTCTTCGGAAAATTGGGAAGGTTTTTCTTTTTAATTAGATTTTGGTTTTGATGCAACAAGATCCCTCACTTCATTGATTTCATCACGAGCTTCGTCGATTCCATTTTAAGCTTCCTCTATTTCTACCTGCAATGGTGTTTGAGTAGCAGCTATTTTAACTGGAATTCTCGGAAAATCTTTTAGGTTTTATAAAAAAAATCCTTTTTGCTGTTTTTTCGGCTGATATAGCGGTTTGTTCTAAAGACGAAAGAAGATCTTTAGTGGCTTTTGTAACTAGTTTAAATTACTGTTCTGTACCACTGTAAATTCCACATGATCATCCTGGCGTTGTTTCAGCTGCTGTTTTACAGAATCACGGACTGAAAATACTTTTCAATTACATCTAGTCGTTGTCGTGCTAACTTTTCCACAGGAGATTCCATAGTAAGCGCAGAATCACTCATTATTATTACAACAACGATTTAATTACAGATCACTAAGTCAACAGATATACTCGGTTTTACTGTATTACAGCAACATAACGTATTTTTTTATAACTACAACTAATTTCCGAAATTGCCGGAATCTCAATTAAACTCACAGTTTAGCCATGCCCGCTACCACGTGTCAAGCCGCTATAAATACCTATGCGCTATTAATAACTAGCGAAGATTTTACAAGATAAAAATCGATAATCGTTTACTAGCTAGAAAAATCTGTACCTGTTACACTAAACATAAATTTTAAAATATTAGACTACTTGATAAATAAATAATGCGTTCTAAATGCGTATGAATGTTTAAATTTTTATATGATTGTATATATATCTGTTCACAATTTTTATATATTGATATATTCTCTGTGAAAACCACCCAATTTGCCTCAGGCTGTTTAGGAACATTCTCTAGTATGGTGATAGTTATAACGATCTACATCTGTTTCGTTTGATTAACTTTACCTGTGGACTGCATATACGGATTATTCTCCCACTCGGCAATATACGAATTGCATATATTAGTTATTTTTTGCAAATAACACTAGTTATCTATTTTATTTAAGCTGAGCATTTCAGAGCACGGGATAGTTATAAATAATCTAAAATGTTATTGATTTATCGTCAGCAGGTATTTATATTAGAATTTAATAAATATATATAGAAGCTGTGTAGTCTAGTGGTAATAATGTTGGATTCCCAAACCATTACTGGTATACTTCGTGGATTCAAACCCCGGAATTGGCAAATTGCTGGCTGGTTAAGCCTGAGGTTATTTAGGTAGGGAGCCTCACCCCAAGCGTTTGAAAATGTACAGGGAAACGTACTGATTGCTGATAATTTGCGCACATCCATCACCAGTCGACACTCAGAGCGTATCCTGTTGACCGTAGAACCATTAGGTGCGCAAAATTTATTTTCGTATCTAGGAATTCATCGGGGGTATGTCAATGTAACCATAAAGGGGAAACACCTTCCCCTCCCTTATGGTAAAAATAGACAGTAGAGGCAAAGAGCCCAAAAATAGCCAGAAATAAATATAGAAAGAACTACATGAAAGATATAGCCAGAAATACACGGAAAATCAAGAAGTAAAAATGGGCCTCATTGAACGATACCCCTTGTAGGGACCCCATGAAGGCAGAAGTTGGAAAAATGAGAAAACCCCATTAAAGGGTACCCCACGAAGGGACTCTATGAATGGATATAAACTGGCACAAACAAAAATACAACACGATTGGTATAACTGCCAATAAATTATAACCTAAACTGGCACAGACAAAAAGCTCAGACTCAACTGTCTTGTTTTGCTGCTTAAAACAATATAATAATTATTTTAAAAAATTTACACAACAGGGACAACAATACGTTTTTCTTACAACTATTCGTTACTAAAATGGAGCCTTCTATATATTTTTTGAGTTATTTTCACTAGATCTTTTCGCCATTTGGTCGATTAACCCCCTCTTGCCATGTGCATATTATGACTAAACAATCAAATAAATATATTCACATTTTATGGCAAGAATAAAAACCATCATGGTGTGTCACATATAGTTTATTTTACTATTCGTTTGTCATTCCAACGGTTCCATGTATTTTTTTACGTCGTTTTTACACACACACACACACACACACCCGTCCGCCATTTTCTCTGTTCACCCCCTCTTGCTGATAAAATACGGAACACATTAACAGGCCCCTTCAGACATTTAAATAATAAAACAAAACTATTCAGTATGGAACGGTTCCTTTAGATAAGGGGACCCGAGTGGCCGAGTGTTCTAAAGCGCTCAAACTTACGGACCACTGCAATCTCACCTGTGTCTGAGTTGGTTCGAGTCTCGGGCTTCTCGTGGGTCGGTGGTTCTTCGCTGGGTTTTCCCAGGTTCTTCCTCCACCATTTATACTGGCCGCTATGTATAGCAGTAGTGAATGGGGATGGTATAGGGTCTATGGGACTTATCATTAAAAATACCCTTGGGAACATATAGGGTCTATGTAAATTTAACATGGAGAAAAATCGTGGGAACATATAGGGTCTATGGGAATTAACATGGCCAAAAACCCTGGGACAATATAGGGTCTATGTAAATTTAACATGGCCAAAAAAACCCTGGGACTGTATAGGGTCTATGTAAAATTGAAATAGGGAGGGTCTCTATTTTTTTTTAAAAAAAAAATAAAAAATAAAATAAAAAATAAAATAAAAAAAGGGGTAGGCAATTCAAAGTCTATCTCTTTTCGAGAAATATGGGGGCCCTGAAAAGGGCCTTTGGGTTTTCTTCTTCTTCTTCTTCTTCTAATTTCTTCTTTTTCTCCACCAAGTTCTTATTTTATCTCCTACACTCTTCTTCCCTTTCTTTTTTTTCTTCTCCTCCTCTTCTTTCTTCTTCTCTTCCTCCTCTTCTTTCTTCCTCTTTTCATTTTCTTCTTCTTTTTCAATTTTTTCGTTCCATTTGCGTATTCTTATTCTTTCCTCTTCATCCTCCTTCTCCTCCTTTATCTCTTTCATGACACCACTAATCTTGTCCTTTGCTTTTCTTAAGTTATTAATTTCCATCTTTACACGATGGGGACTATAGGAATAATGGTCTTCAACGAGTCTTATTAGCATCTGTTCCATTATTCCTAAGTTGTCTAAAACGTCTTGCAAGGTTTGTATTTTGTCCATTTGGTTTGACGCCATCTTCTTTTTATTCTTTGCAGAATGGTTTGAACAACGAACACTGTGGGTTCTTATAGTGAAAGCGCGGACGTGAAGGAAAACATCCCCCTAATAACATAAAATTGATCTTACCTAGATCATGACCTAACATCGTGCGTACGTGAAGGAAAACATCCCCCTACTTTCTCATTTCATATAACCACAACTATACTCTCTACATACGCTAAGAATCAATAAATAAACCCATAATCTACTATTCACACAAACTTACTTCACCATTTACAAACACAAACTTACTTCAACATTTACAAACACAAACACACACACAATCACATACACTTTCACTATTAAAAAAGAGTTAGTGTTTATTTTCACACTACTCTACCTACACACATTGGCAAATCGATCGTTTTTTCTTTTCTAGAGTATTGGGTAGCCCTGAAAAGGGCTGTTGGTTTTTTTTAAACTCCAGATGCACCTATCTAATGGTTGCACCTTCCTGGCCTTGCACCACACACGCATCTTCTTCCCCAGTCTTCTTTCACCTTTCTTCTGGGGAGCGCAGAGGGAGGATGATTCGCTTCAACACCCCAATCCTCTGTCTCGGGAATATTGAACGACATCCTCTCTTCTCTTTTCTTTTCCTCTTCTTCCCTCTCTCTTCTCTCCTCCTCTTCTTTCTTCATTCTTGCTTCTTCTACGATAGCCTCCGCTGATAGTTCGTTTACTATGCGCCTGGCATATTCCAGGTGCATCTGGAGTTCTAACAGTTTCACTATTCTGCTATTCATTCTTGTGTTGATCAATCAACAAGGGTAGCTGGACTGCCGAGCGAGTTTCAATTTATACTGAAAGCGCGGACGTGATGGAAAACATCCCCCTAAAAACATAAAATTCATCTTACCTAGATCATGACCAAAGAAAACAACAACAACGCGCGGACCTAAAAGAAACACTCACTCACTTTTTATGCTACCCATCACTATTTTAAAATTTTTTATAAATCACTTCAATAGACTATTTACATATGCAAAGCAATCCAATTTAACCCCAAATATACACCTCAAACACCAAAAAAGACATTATTTTAATCTACTATCCATACCAACTTACTTAATCACTTACAAACACAAACACACAAACACATACCCTGACATTTTTTTTAAAAAAGAGTTAGTGTTTATTTTCACACTACTCTACCTACACACATTGGCAAATGGATCGTTATTTCTTTTCTAGAGTATTGGGTAGCCCTGAAAAGGGCTGTTTTTTTTGTTTTGCTATGGCATTCTTTTTTAGTTTCTAAGAATGCGATGTCCTCTGAGGATAGACTTTCTGGCGATAGGTCTGCTTCTTCGGAAAGAGAAGAAGAACTCTTTGGTGTCGATACGGCAATCGACAAAGCCTCTGTCAGCTTCAGGTTGCTGCTGTTGTTGCTGCTGTTGCTGCTGTTGCTGCTGTCTCTGAAGTCTGTACTTCTCTGTCCATTCTTCTTTCTCCCTGTTCATTTCTTCTCTGAAGAGCTCTTCTATCAGGTCTTCAGTGATTTTTAACATTCTCACATTCTCTATTTCTTCTGGCTTCGGTATCAGACTCTGTCTGACCCTATGCAAATTCACGTAGGCTTCGTTGAGCTTAGCTAGTTTGGAGCACATCTTCGTAGGAGGATGAGTCGACAATGGATGGTTAGACTGGGAACAAACCGGTTCTTAAAGTCAAAGCGCGGACGTGAAGGAAAACATCCCCCACACGGTTTTTCGAGCCGCAACGTTCATGAGAGGGATAGTAAGAAATGAAAGAGCATCAATCCAACATTCTTATAGCTAAACAAAAGACAAAAGCATCTTTTCAAAACACAACATTTTTTATTCAAAAATCACTTAACACTAAACAACAACTCTAACATTTTTAACAATAATCCAGCACTATAACATCAAACAATTTTTTCAAATCACAAACATTTTTTTCTCATTTTACAACCTACTTTAAACAGGGCTGACAACGTTGGGAATGAAATTGTGATTTCCACTGTTGGAAATCATTAGGCCATTGATGGACACTACGTTTCCTAGCTTGAGACAAAAGATAAGCATAATGGTCACAAAACCATCGATCTACTTTCACATCGTTTCTAGCAGAAGAACGAGGATCGAAATGAGTCACTAAATGTTCTAAGGTGGTTAATGGTGGACAAGAATGTTCACGCAAGTCTTTATACCACTGGTGCAACACGTCTTTGTTCGAGATGAGACTCCAAGCTTCGTCCAGATACTCGTCCAATTTTTCTTCTTGACTTAACATTAGGCATTTATCGTGTTGAATTTGACTGGGATGATCGTTTTGACATCCATAGCAATTTTTCTTGATCAATTCCGTCATTTTATCGACCAAGTGTTTGGCAAAACAGGAGACTAAATGGGCTTCTTGTTCTGGCCATCTCGACATCATTATGATCACTTCTTCTTCTTCCACAGTCTCCTCACATTTCATGTCCAAAGTTTCTCCACTAGGTAAAGAGGGATAACAGTCTTCCATGACTTCTAGTAATCTAGAATGACTTCTCTCAAACTGTTGATTTCTATGGTATTGTCAAATTCTGCATACAGGATGACGTTCACTGTGTGATCTGGAGGTGGATTTGCAAACTGAAGTTCCACACGAATCTGGCCTGATTTTATAGGGTGGAAATGTCCCTCGTCGCTGCCTTGGTCTGGAGTGAAATCAAAACCCCACAAAGCATAGCCTCCTGCATAATCGTCGTACGAAATACCGTGACTGGTGTTGGTTCCTAACTGTCCCGTGGCTTCGTACAGGGACAAGTACGATCTCAAATAATTCTTTGCGACACCAAAGTTGGGCTCAAAGGGTCGGGTACACAAGGTCTTGCCGTCGCGACTGACTTCGATCTTGGACACATTGTAATGTTGAAACTCAAAAGGATTTTGATCGTGGGTTCCGTTGAAGGCTGAATTCCTGACGATACCAACAATCAAACGTTTGGGTAACTGTCCTTGGAACAGATGATCTTCGATCATAGATCGCTGTCCAGCAGGAATGGTGAACGTTTTCACTTCTACGCGTCGTATCGGATACTTGGCAGTCGTTCTGCTCAACGTCTGACTGACGTCGTTTCCCACTTTAGGTAACACTTCCACACGACGCACGTAAAGTCGGGCTTCTTGAATGATAGTTTTGTATTCGTTGGCATGGGCCATCAAATGGAAAGTGGCACTGCTACGATTCAGTCTCAGACGGATATCCACCCCGTTGAGCAAATACTTTTCTTGTAACCACATGTCCAAATGCAAACGATCCATCAGTTCTAAACTTCGCCCTTGCAGAATTTTCTTACGACGGTCGTTAAACCCCACATTGTGAGGATTGTCATCTTCTGTCAGGACTGTGTCGCTAAACGTGCCTACACCTGCTGTGTCAGGTTTCCATACCACGCAAGCATCCAGATGAGTATTCTTGGCTTCTTTTCCGTACCTCAAGAGATTTTCCAAGTAGGCACGATATGGGTAAGTATCCATGCTGCTGCTGACCAGTTTGTTATTCAAGTACAAGTCCACTTCGCTAAATAAGGAATGCATGAAATTGTTGACAGGAGCTACTCTAGCATCGCCTCCTGGATTGGTGTTGTCCGTTTTGATCACTTTCACTTTCAAATACAGGTAACTGCTATTCAGATCGATGTAATCTTCGGGTTGTCCTTTGATTTCAAACTCGATGGGAGCTGATTCCGTCAAAGAGGAGACGGGATGAAATTCCACCCACTGGGATTCTTGCATGGTCATCATGGTGGGGGGCATGGCAAACAGGTCCAGTTCCGTCTTGGAACAAGCGCAAGACTCTCGGTGCATCATTTTTTTCTCTTTCTCAATAATCGAAAACGTCTAAGTCTCGAACGGTTCTTCTTTTCTTGGCCTTTCTCGCTTGAAGTCTGGTGAAAGGGTGTTTTCTTCGTCGTCTCTTTCTGCCTTGTCCTTGCTGAATGCCTGACTCGGTAGCGTGCAGGGCATTTATAGGTGTGTCTCGTCGGCCCAAAATGTCTTTACCCGTTTGCAGCAAGACATTTTTGCCTGCCCTCATGAAGGCTTCTTTAGGGTTTTGTTTGTCGATGATGACATTTTGGAGAAATTCTTTGCCTTGCGTCAGTGCCGCATCTTTCAAGGCGTGCAATCCGCGTGTCACCATCGGTTTCAACACCGGAGCCACCGAACGAAAGGCCGATTTTAGCATGTCTCCTAAGCTGTGTCGTCGCTGTCGAGCAACCCCTCGGTACACTGGATACATGACTTACTTACGAATCGTGAGAGAACCGTTTTCGAAAATGGAGTTTCACCGTGACTTTTCCTTTGGTGAATGGAATATTTTGTCCCAAATCTCCTTTTATAGTAATGTTGACCGTGTCCAAATACGACTTGCTGACAGGCAAATAGTGAGGATGGACAAATTCGCGGTGGACGTGATAAGTGTTTCCACCTTCCTCGTCAGCGTTCGTGGCAGAATCCACTTTGAAAGGAATGACACGCAGTAACGGTACAGAGGTGTGTCCCACCACGTTATACTCCACCACATCGGAGTACACAAACATCAAATTCAGTCCTTGGTTCAGTTCTACCGGGGCACGAAATAACTTGCTAAAAGACTCGTTGTCGTAAACGATGGGTGATTCGTTTTTCTTCATCATGGCCATTCTCATGTTCATGTCTCCGCCCAACATGTCAAATAATTCAGGACAAAATAAAATGGACAGGATTTTACTCCCGTCAAATTTCATCAAGAAGCGACGAGCTGTTTTGTGGTATTCCATGGTGACACTTTTTTTGACACTTTCCAAAGCTTTCAGAAACACGACATTAAACCTGGAGGTAATGGTGCTCACCAAATGTTGACCACTAAAATAATACCCTGGGGGAATGAACAAGTGATAGGTGGTGTACTTTTGATTTTTTGTGCCAGGGGTTTTCTTGTCATATTTGCCATAGGTATCCAAGTACTGTTGCAATTGTTCGTCATGAACTTCCACATCAAAAACATTTTGATTGGGAAAGACATTGAGGACTTGGGTCGGGTGAATCATTTCCACTAAAGCCACTTCCCAATGGGCTTCGTGATCTAAGGGGATGGTCTGAGGTAATTTGGCCGTGTAACAGCACAACGTGTTGTGGGGAAACACCTCCATGGAACTGTCACTGGGTAAGGTTAAGTAAAATTGGTTTTGGTGACTCATAATTCCAGAGTTCTGTGGCTGTCCGAGGGGTTATTAATGGACGTCAGAGGCGTGTCTCCGCCCAAAATGGGGTTCTGATTGTGGTTGGAGTGGTGACTGGCACTGGCACTGGATACAACGTTCCCGTTCGAGGAGAATTTCAGGGAGGGATTGGGAAGCAGGTAACCGATGCAACTGCTCAATAAAATGGTCCACAATTGTTTGTCTCCTTGTTGCAAACTCAAATTGGCAATGGCTGCCCCGATGACACAATACACCACGAAGATTTGGCAGAAAAAGACGATTTGCGTTTTAGGCACACGTTCTCCACACCACACCCACAAGGGTTGTTTTTGTAAATCTTGCACAGAAGAACTGGGTGAAGAAGGACTGGTCGACGTAGCTGCGTCTGCTGTGTGAAAGGGCATGATGGTCACTTCTTCTTTTTATAGTCGATGACTTGCGAAGCGTCGATCCAAGAATCGAAACTGGGTGGATATCCTTTCCAACGTACTTTGACTTCTTTGACACGTCGTTTGCCCACTTTACGGGTTCTGCGTTCGAGAATGCTTTCGATGTCGTACACGTCGTCTTCTTTTTTGGTGACACGTTGTAACTCGGGCAAATAAAACGTTCCTTTGAGCACTTCTCCGTTCATGTCTTCCAATTTATAGACGGCAGGATGACGGCCATGCACTCGTCCAATGACGCGAAACAATTCGGTCGTCCAGTTAGGTAAGTAACCTTTGTCGAAAGTGCGTTTAGTTTTGCCAATGCGCACCCAATCTCCTACGGCCAACACTCCCCTTTTCTTGGGGACAGTCCTCGTCGGGGACGTACCAAACAGGCGCTCAAACACCAGCACTTCGTTGTCGGGAGTCACGTCTTGCGGGGCACGTCCGATGCTTCGATGGTAAGATTGGTTGTACGCTTGCACCAGGTGCGGTAAGATGTCGATGTACTTCAGAGTGTGGTGATGCGTAAAATATTTCCACATGCGTTCTTTCAAAGTGCGTTGAAAACGTTCCACGATGCTGGCTTTGGTTTCGGGATTCTCGGTGGTAAAAAAATGAATGTCACGTTTCTTTAATTCTTTTTGGAAAGCTTGGTTCAGAAATTCGGTGCCTTTGTCCGTTTGCCATCGAAAAGGGTGACGACCGCTTTGTTTCAACACCCGTTGCAGGGCTCGCACTAACTCGCTGCTCGATTTGGAAGTCAAGGGTACGACCCAGGCAAATTTGGAAAAGACGTCGATGACACAAAACAAATATTTGTAACCACGATTGTAGCTGGCCAAGTGAGAGACATCGGCTAAATCGGCTTGCCATTGATGATCGATGCCTTCCACTCGGGTGCGACTTCTGGCAAACTTGCGTCGAATGGGTTTGTGTAAAGTGTAGGTAGCTTGTTCTTGTAACCATCGTTGCACTTGAGGTAAACGGAGACTTTTCAGTCGAGTTTTGGCAGCACGATACAATTTTTGAACTCCTGCGTAACCTGCAGGATGGGAGGGATCGTAGTAAATGCTGGCTAAGACTTTTTCCATTTTTTGTGTTGGTTGGTGTGTTAATAAGACACCCACTCTTGGAGGATGCTACTCTTTTTCTCTTGGGGTACTTTCTTGGATTGCAATGCTTTGCGTGTGCGGCCGGCAATAGGTGTCGAAGAGGAGAAGGATGTCTGAGCGGGGGATATCGGTTCTTGTTTCACTTCTGTCTTCACTTCTGTCTTCACTTTCTTTTTCTCTTGTGAGGAAGAAGGGGTGGCCATCATCTTTTTAATCCATCCAATTCTGGAGGTAGGTGGTGTTGTTAACTTGCGTACTTTTTCTGGTGGAGTTTGAAACCCTTCCTCTTCTTCTCCTTTTTCTGTCTTGGTCACGGGTACTGGTGGTACTGGTGCTGGTACTGGTGATGGTGCTGGACTCTTCATCAAGGTCTTAAAATCTTTCAAAGTGGGTAGAGCTGTTTCGTCTAAAGCTTTCTGGTGAAAGAGTTGCAGTCGTTGCAAGAGTTGACCGTACTTTTGCGATTTTTCTGTTTCGGACAAATCTTGGCGATCCATCAAGGACTGCAATTCGTGTTGTAACTGGGACATCTCGCTCAAATTGGGATTGGGAGGTAAATGCGGGGTGCGTTGTTCTTGCCACCGATGGTATTCCATCCATCGTTTGTAAGGCACTAAAGCTAGTTTTCGTCCTTCCATGGGGTTGTCAGGGGTCGATTCTGAGATCTTGGGACTTTCGAAGGCCTTTTTATCTTGCTCCCACCAGTCCTCCCAACATGGTTCCCAAGACTCCTTTCAGTATGGGGCCTAGCAAGAGAGGCAAAATGCCTCCACGTTGCACTAACATCTTCTTTTTTTGACGAATGGGAATTTTCTTTCGAACCATTTGGCGAAGAACGTGACGATGTTTGCTTAAGCATTGTTTCTGGTGTTTGGACAAAGGGATCGTGCCTTTCAAAACGTTCAAACAACATTCGCACACGGTATCGATGACCTCTTTGGAGGCCGTTTGAATGAGTTTTTTTCGTAGGGGTGGAGAAGCTTTGGACAGGATAGATAACAGGTCCCCATGTTTGGCTAAACGTGGTGGCAGTCCTTTCCTTTTCTTTCCTTGGGGTTTTCTGGAGGGTGACATCTTTGAGTCTTTAGGAGCACCTAAAAAACATTGATACCCTACTCGGTCACAGGCCTTTTTTATACTGGAACGCGTCGCCACTGATTGTCTTTACGGCGTATCAGTTTGAGGACAGGCATGACACGTCGTGCAGGGGTACGTAACGGACTAAATCGAGCCAGTTCTTGCTTGGACAAATCCAGTAAACTTTGTAACATGCCCGATCTTTCATGGACTTTGATTTTGGGAGAAGGTACTTTGTGGGCAGCAGCCACTGCCACTAAATTGGAGGGTCCTGCCACTGGGGAAGTTCTTTTGGGGGTCATCAACGGAGAAGTTCTTGGTGTGATCAACGTCTCCAAGTACTCTTCAGTTCCTGGTGACATCAACGGAGAAGTGGATAAACGTGAGGCTGCCGGAGACGCAGTCACCGCTGTGGCAGGTCGTGGTTTGCGAGTGCAAGGTTGCGTCCTGGCCGAAGTGCCTCTCTTGCGACTAGTTTTCTTCTGTGGACTTTTCTTTTTCTGAGGACTTTTTCTCTGTTTCTTTTTCTGGGGGCTTCTTTTCTTTTTCCGGGGTGGTGGTGTCTGGTCAGAGGAGGGTCCTGCCACTGGAGAAGTTCTCCTTGGCGACCTGGTCTTTTTCTTTTTCTTCTTGGGGCTTCGTTGGACTTTTGTCTTGGGGATAACTTTGGGGGCATTAGGATCCCATCTTAAGAGTGAGCGAATGATGACCCCTCCTAGAGTACCGCTCCCTCCAGGTTTCAAAATGATTTGTTTTTTGGTTTGAGTGTCGATGCGGGGATCAGCCAGTTGGACCAAAGCGACTTTGTTTCGATCGAAAAGCGTTTGGTTTGATGAGGAATCTGAATGATTCCTTGGAGTAATTGACGTGCCGTCACCGTGAACCATCGTAAGACTTCTTTGAGACTAGCTTCTAAGACACGAGCTCGTGTTTGTGGGTCTTTTTCTCGACTGATGCCATACAAGGCACGAATCAATTTGACGGGAAGATGCGACTGAAGGGACGTCATGTTCACACTGTGGGAGACAGACGAAAAAGGGTCTGAGGTTTTTATAGATTTTTTCATGGGGAGTGAAATGAAGTCGAGGACGGAGACGTGTACAGGACAGGCCCTCCGTCTTGGCACCAGTGGTGAAACAAGTGGGTACGAAATCGCAAATCCTCGGGGGTCGTAGGTTTCAAATCGACGAGTAAATAGGCGTGTGGTGTTTGAGTGGCATCGTCGTACGCCTGAGTCAGCCAAGGCGTTCCTAACTGTTTGGCTAAGACTTGCACTTGCGATTTATCTCGAGGGCTTTTAAACAAGACCACGTAATGAGCATTGAGACTGATGGTGCGATGGGCTTTACTTTGTTGAAACAAATTTTGGGTGATGTAAACGACACTGGCATTACGGTGATGCCCTTTGCGCGTGAACCACAATTTAATTTCTTCTTCGTCTTCTCCTAACATGTCGTCGAAAATGACCAAATGGGTTTGACGGGAGTCAGAGACCATGCCGTCGTCTTCTTTAGGAATGCCTTCCACAAACACGATGGAATCGCCTTGACTTTCTCGCAAGAGGTTGTACGCCGATTGCCACTCTTTGTAACACCACACGATCCGTTGAGGTGGCCGATCGATCAAATGATGTTTATGTTCGATCAAACGTTTGACGAATTCGGTTTTGCCTGAACCGTTAGGTCCAGCAATGAGCATGTTAAAGGGATGCCGAAGATACAAAGCCTCCCAGCTGGCACGATCTAAGTGTTCGTCGATGACTTTGACAGTAGAGGAAGAGGGAGCAGAGACAGCAGAGGTAGCCATGGTGTGAGAAATGTCACTTGTGACACAAAAACAAACAAGACAAGAGTTTATATACTTTTTCAGAACACGTTTATTGAATGTTTTTTTTTCAAACATGAATACGAAAGACAAAAATACATAAAAGCCAAAGGCTTAAGTACAACAATAAAAGGCACATGATAACTATGAACGTGGAATAAACACAAGTGTCTGTACAACATGTTTTGGGTAATGTTCTAACCAGTTCTATAGTAGGGGGTAAGGTCACACAAGTGTCCTCCCGAAAGGGTCTTTCAGGCCTGTCCACGACAGTCCTGTCCTGGGTGACGGGTTCTTCTGGCACCGTCACTAACACGGGTTGAAAAGTAACTTTTTTCCTTGAACAACTCTCGTGCATACTGGGCCACTTCTTGGGTCCAAGCCTCAAAACCCCATTCTTTCCAGGCACGGACATCTGTCCAATGGGGATGTAAGTCACAAGCTACACACACATCGTCATACACGCCTTGGGTAGCTAAAAGTTGACGAATCTTTTTTTCCTATTGAGGTCGAGAAGTATCCAGATGAAACCGCAAGGCTTTGAGCAAAAGGAGTTTTTCGTGACCATTTAAGGCCATGGAGGTGGTAAGTACTGATCGTAAAGAGTCCACAAAGAATCGGCTGGTAAACGAAATCCCAGAAAACAAGTCACTAAGACACACACCACTTGTCGTCCCAAATTGAATGGATACAGTTCTTGTAATAATTGATGGTAATGATCCACGGTTTGAATATGGTCATTGAGTTCCTTCCACGGAATCTGTTGGATGACATGTGACATAAAACGTGGCATGGCAGCCTGTTTTTATATTCTCTTTTTTTCGGATGCAATACACGTACTTTCTAGCCAGAGATCTTCGTTCTCCAGTAGGGAATCTAAATCTTGCATACTGTAACCGAAACGTCAGAGTTCGTTTAGAAGTTTCCTCTTCCGCTAAGTAGATTCCACGTAACAAATGTTGGTAATCCTTTAACTTGTCTTCCTCAATGCGTTGCACTAGGTGAATCTCGAAGTAACCATAATCATGAACATGTCGATCATTAGCGACCTCAAAGTTTTGAACAATGTCTGACCATTGAAAGAATTTCTGACGATTCAGTTCTCTTATACCATTCAGGTACCAGTGGTTAAAGATCTGGTGACGTATCGGATGCAATTGTTCTTTACGTTTCACTTGTATTTTGACCAGCTCTCGGTAAATCCTTTCTCTCAACTCCACAGGCAAAGCACGAATGTTTTCTTGTAAAGTATTCATGAATAGGTCAGTCCGTACAATTCACAAAAGTAATCCACATAGTGAGTAATTTCTGACCACTGCCATTCAGGGTAACGTCCAAGAATGTCACTGAACTCTTTTGATGTAAACGGTCTAAAGCGATACAATAGGAGGAATGCACCCTTGACCCAAAGAAATCTAACACAGTGGTTGACTTTTTTCACTTTCCTCTTATGAATTTCTCGACACAAAAGTTCTACAGTGACCCATTGAGATTTCACTCTGGCAAACCCCTGCCAAACTTCCTTGTAAATCTTCTCTTGTAGTTCTTTAGGTAATGATTCAATATCGTTTTTGAAATGAAGTTTAAATACTGGTCTCGGTGATGTCCAACATTTGACTCCTAGCCAATCTGGTTTCTTCTTCGTCAACGACATGGTAAGTTACTTCAATGTCTCGGTCCCACTAAGGGTAAGTAATGACAATTCGGTGACCATCGAGCATGTTCTACGTAGGCCGAATCTTGCGGTTCCCAGTGGTGAAGTGACACACCGCAACTGAAGCACTTGACTTTATCTCCTTCGCCCAAGTAGAAAAATCCGGCTCTGGCTAATTCTTCGGGGGTCGGTCCTCCCAGATATTTAGGCCATTTTCCTTTGAACGATTGAAGACGATTTTCAAAGTCGCAGTATTCCGACAAACGCACAGGAAACGAATATTCGTTTTTCACAGGTTCGTTTCGATGAGGGTTGGGTGACAGGAACAGGAGTTTGCTCAGGGCTGGATGACATCCGTAGGGGGGTAGACGTGAAGGTGAACATTCCCCTTTAAACCCGGTAAAATGTCTAAGAGGACGAGCGGCATCGCTTTCGCATCCCTCAGGTTTGACACGCACAGCATCACTTTCCATGACAGGGGTAGTGAGAACAAAGTTCCCATGATGCTTTACGGCATCGCTCAGGTCACAACGTACAGCATCGTACCCATCGCAAGGCTCACAATCGCACTCGTCTGCAAACTCCGTTACGCAATTACAATGGTAACCACATGGACAATCGCAGTTTCCTTCCGGACATTTTCCGTCGCAATGCATGGGTCTTATCCATCCAATATTAGTCACACTAGAGGAAGATACAACTTTTTTACAATCCCCAAACTGGAACGATGCCTCTTTCAAAGTATTCATCTTGTTCGCTCGGTCTTGGTAGTCACAATGAACTATCGATCTTGCCTAGGGTTCCTTTTTTATATACAGACCAATACCGACGTGACCGTACGGTAAGGTGAAATGATTGGGAAGTCGCACTCGCTTCTGGTATACAATTTGATAGACTTTTTCCAAGGGTCGACTGACGATGTGGTGAGTGGGTAAACGTACAATCTTGTTCGGTTGATAGGTGGTCACTTTAAAGTTTCCATCCTCTCCCGATTGCAAGGCTTCTTTCAATACCCCAAAGTTGACCACACGACTGGTACGATAATTCAGAGTCAGTCCTTTCACTTTGCACGTCGTGTGCACTTCTCCTTGTTTGTCCCGGTATTCGTAGCCGTAATTTTTGGGACCGCCACTGACGAAACTTAGAATCTTGTCGTCGGGATGTTCGTCTGTCCAGGCTCCTAAACGGTCTCCTTCGATGTTAGGGTGATGTTGAATCGGGTGATGGATGTAAATGCAACTGTCCGTGTCAAAGTACAGGACGCGTTCCCCTAACAGTTCTAAAGCTTCGTACAATTTTAAGCGAGCATGGGCTGTCACGTAAGCCGCAATGATGACATTTCCAAAAGGGTCGTCTTGTACAAAGTCCAGATCTTCTTCGTAATTGACCAAGATCAAATTCTCTCGAACGACGTCCACGTGTTTCATGTATTTGGTTTTGTCGTGAATCATCTGGAAGTAGCGGGAAGGTTCTGTCAAATATTCCGTTTTGGGTAAACACGGTCGTTGTGCCATTTTACCCCACAAGCAATTTAACATCACTTTGGCAAACGATCGCCTGCCTTCGTTTTTCTCGATGTGGTCTAAAGTGATGCCTTCTTGTTCGTAGTATTTCTCTTTGAATTTTATTTGGTCTTCGGGAGTGTGACACCAGGAAGGATAGCCGCTGGCTTCTTGCTTCAGTTTCAAAAAGGCATCCACGTAGTCGGCGAAAATGCCTTTCTGCGTGGGGTCACACTTGTGGTATTGTTGTGTCTTGGGAAAGTGGCAAATTTCGTACACTTCTAACAGTTGGTATCCCATGTCCAGAGCTTTGAACAATTCTACGCTGACCCAGGTTCCCGTCAAGGCCCGTTCTTCCTGGCTGTGATGGCAAGGTTGGTCTTGGTTGCACGTTTCGGCACAAGTACGGCACAAGGGAAACATCAGTTTGCCTTGACAATGGTGAGGTAAGACGGGATGGTATAGGTTCGTGGGAGGCAAAACTTTACACTTGATCAAGCCTTCGTATTGTCGAATGTTTTTCAGGTCGATGTGTTCCGTCAGCAATTGCGGGTGCCCTACGGGAAAGCGACAATATTTGCACACGTAGGGATACAGCGAACACACGTCCAAGTATTTGATTTCTTCTCCTTTCTCTTCGTCGGCTTGGTACAGCAAACAGGTGGCATTGGTCCTTCCTCCGTACAAACTATCCCTCGGGTTCAGCGGGTCCATGAACTGGTAACTTTCCACGAGGCGTTTAAACTCGGGATCGGTTTTCAAACGGTGATTGTACTCGTGTTCCCACATTTCCACCACTTGGTATCCTTCCTGTTCTAACTTTAGGCGTCGCTGACAAGTGTCCTGGTACAAGTCTTCCATGGTTCGTTGCAAAAACTGATTTTTAGTGTCACGGTCAGGGTAACAGACGGGACATCCGTGAAATAAGCAACCGTTAAACTCGTACACGATCTTGGGGTTTTCTAAGTCCCAGCCATCTACCGAATACGTTCCGATGGTCTTTTCGCCTCCTCCGTTGCGGGCATGCTGAATCCATTTGTCTTCCTTGTCGCACAAGTAATGTAACCAACGTAGGGCTTTGACCGAGTATTGACGCTTGACATAGTGGGTCGTTTGAGGACTGATGACAGCCACGGTCTTTTCAGGCATGAATCGTTGGCGGTACACTAAGGAACACGCTTTGGCAATGGTGCAAGCTTCTTTCAAAGGATCGACCCCTCCGTGTTCCATGAACAGTTCTCGAAATTTTCCACAGCAACGTCGTAAAATGTCCACGTCGGAACGACAATACTTTAACATTTCTTCCTGAAAGTCGAAAGGGTCCGAGGCGTGAGCCTGGTACCAAGCGTAGAAAGCTTCTCGTTGTTCGGTACGCATGTTGTCGGGGTCGTAATAGTGAGCCTCGGGTAAATGGGGTAGAACGGCGTGTTGATTGGCTTCCGTATTGAAAAAGTGTGGAAAGTACCCTTTAGCCATTTCTGTCATTCCAAACGTTTTAGGCATTCGACTCAAAGGCATGGCCAAATAGCTCATCGAATCTTTAAACTGTACTTGTCCCACTTGCATGAAAATGATTTTGGCTCCGTTCAAAGTCACTTTAGGACGTTCGGTGCCTTGTTCCGTATAGTACCTCAAAAGAAACTGTCCATCGTATCCGGAGAAATTGTGAGCCATCACCGTGGCATGACGATGACAATCTCCGTAACGTTCGATGTCCTCTTGGCTCCACGTCTTGTCGACGGGGTCTAAGACCCATTGGGCAAAATCGGCTAACGTGTTCGGTCCCCGAAAGATTTTTTCACGCCCTCCAGGAATCTTGCTGCAGTGAGGGCAATGACTGAAGATAGGTTCTTGAATGCACTTCTCGCACGCTCGATGAGCCACGCAGAAATTAGGAATGTGAATGCCAGTCTCTTGCATGCATTCGAAATCGAAAAAGATGAAATTGCCTTTCTTCTTGTGACCGTCCTCTTTCTCTGGTGGGGGTTGGTATTTTTGCACGTAACATTGGTGTTCCAAGTCCACGATGTGGTGACAAATGTGACATTTTTTCTTTCCTCGACATACGTGTGCCTTGGTACTATTGGTACGTATGACTTGTTCACACGTAGGGCACAATCTCAGGAGTTGACAAGCACATTTCTTATGTGAACCTTGCGTTTTCAGATGTTGTTGGTAACAGGTAGGGCTGACAAACGTGCGCAGACAAGTTGAACAAGGCACTGGTTCTTCGCTCAGACAGGGTGAAGAGGCCAAACATCCTGAGCATTTCCATCCACAATGCTTGTGTTGCTCTCGATTATTATAACCATAGTCACATTTCTCACAGTAATAACCGTATCCCAGGAATCCAGTGATATTGGTAATGGTATCGAAATGTTCATCGTGATGATAAACATGAATGTATTTTCCGTCCTTAAAGTCTTGCCCTCGAAACAACAAAGACCCGCGCACTTCTTGAGGGTGCACTTTCAAGGTGTATCGTGGAGCTAGGGCATCTTGCAATTTTTGCATCTCAGGAATGCCACAGGGTGTGTCTTTGGACAGTCCAGCTTGTCGTAACAGGAGTTCTGCTTCACTTCGTTGTTTGGCTCGGTCCGATTGTCGAATGTTCTCCCAGTCTCTTTTCCATTCTACCGTGTCGTTCTTGTTGGCATAGGTTCGTCCCACCACGATGGCACGGGCTAAACACATCTGGTCATGAGGATTGTGAATTCGGACAAGGCTACGCTTAATGCTGCGAAGGTCGTTCACCAATAACATCTTTTTGCGTCCGGTCCCTTGAGGAGGAGAGACGTGGGTCATGTCCAATGTGGCTTTTCCATCGGTGATGTCAAACTGGTCATTAGATTGTTGCACGTGTTGAATCTTGTCCATGACTTTGGAAGCGGTCAATTCTGCAGGGGTGCTAAACTCGATCCAAACAGGGGATTTCAAACCGTCGTGTTGTATGGAAAGTCTCAAGCGATCGTCTTCTTTGGGTTGACATTGTCGCTTGAGTGCAGTGAGCAGAGAATCCCACACTCCGGTGATGAACCCTTCTGCTTTCTCTAACGGTACTTCGGACTTGAAATCTTTAAACTTCACCGTGTATTGGTAAGCCGTGGTTCTAAATTTTCTAGAGGAGCGCTTTTCCGTCTCTCGAATGGAATAGTATTTTTCAGGGTTGACTAAGGGTGGTGAACTTGGTTTAGAGGTTTCAAATTCTGGTTCACTCATGTCCTCTTCAAAATCACTGGCATGAATTTGTGCCAAGATTTCAGCCCTGGTTCGAGGCGATAGATCACGTTTCTGCCTCTTACTTTCTTCTTCTTCTTTCTTCTCGAATGAATGGGATCGTTTCATCTTGAAAGCAAAAAGTCAAATGACTCAAGTTCAAACACCATGAGCTACTTTATAGTCATAGCAGACCAGCGTATATAAAAGGGTGTGTGTCTTATCCTTTCACTATTCATTTCACTCTCAAGCCGAGTACAACGATGGAAGAGACTAACCAGATGGAACGTTTCGTCAGAGCTTTGCGAGGGGTCATTAGAAAATTCTCTTCAGACCAGCCTACGGACTACTCTCCTTCCTTTCGAGATAAAAGTCAAGATACTTGCTATATCTGTCAGAAGAAAGGGCATTGGTCTTCAGAGTGTCCAGACCGTCAAAAAAGAACAAAAACAGGGACTAAAAAAGACAAAAGTCAAGATACCTGTTATTATTGTAAAGAAAAAGGACATTGGTCTCCAGATTGCCCAAAAAAGAAACAAGAGGAGTCAGAAGAAAAGAAGGATTCTTCAAAAGAAGAGAGGGATTCTTCGGAAGAAGAGAGGGATTCTTCAGAGGAAGAAGAGGAAGAAAAAAGACAATTCTATTTACAAGAGGCAAAGAAACAGGAGAAGAAGAAAAGAAGAAGGGAAGAAAATGAGGAAAAGACGGTGAAGAAATTCAAAAAACAGAGAGACTAAACAAGGAGAAAGAAGAAGTCAATGAACTTTTTATTAAAGTGTTGTGTTGTAAATTGTGAATTGGATTGTAAAAAATGGATAAAAGAATAAATTAATGATATAAGGTAAGTGTCTTTGAGTTTTGATTTTAAAATAAGAACGTACACTCACGCACTCATACACAGACACGTACTATAAGGGTAAAATGGGTGGGGTTTATTTTTGAGTTATTGGCAAATTGAAATTGTATTTCTTTTCGAGAAATGTGGGTGGCCCTGAAAAGGGCCTTTTTCTCTTTATGATGTAGGGGTGAGTTTAAGCAATCAACTTTAACTGCCTTATGCCTTTGCCACGGCCAAGGCCTACTTCTGGACTGCGTAATGTTGATGATGATGATGATAATGATTGGGTTGAAATCACTAAGGGTGGTACGGTAGGCTTAGTCACAGGGTTGACGTGTTTAGCTCGGGAAGGTCGTATTCTCTTCGGTCGTGATAAAGAAGTCTGATACATTTGTTTCAGACTTCTTAACTCCGCTAAAATGTCCAACAGTACCGTGACCGTTTGATTTTCACCCTCTTGTTTCTTTGCTGCTACTTCTTCTTGCTGTTGTTGCTGTTGTTTTTTTCTTACCTCTTCTTCTTGTTGCTGTTGCTGTAGGAGAAAAGCCTGTTCCGCTTCCTTTTGTCGTTGTATAAATTTCTCCAATTCTTCTTTCTGTCTCTGTCTAAAATTCTCCACTTGCGGTAATGAAGAAGGTAACGAAGGTTCCGGAACAAATTCTTGCGAGGAGAGAAAATCCACAAAATCCCAATTCACCTCTTCTGAAAGTAAGTCCGAGTTCCCTTGGGCAGTCTCCCCTGCTGGTGCACCCCAATGGATCGTTTTCTGAGTTTCCGTCATGTTAAATCACTGTCGCATAGATTGACTGCACACAAGCGCTGCGAATCTATATAGACTACGTGACGTCACAGACTGCTCTCTTCGGATTGGATGCGAGCTGACTGAATTCTGTAACGCGTGTTCGGATTGGTAAATGAACTCAATCCGTTTCAATCCTTCCTGTACCTATAAATAAGCGCCGTTCAATGCATTGATTCACCTATTCTCGGAGCCTCAACATGTGGACCGACGTTGAATCTTCAACCCTTGTGTCAACAATGATGTTCAGGACGGACATGCTCATGTATGTCCGATCCAAGTGGACCGTTGTCCACAGGACCAGCAGCAGCCTGTGGATAAGAAGAGTCTATATAGAGAGACAAGTTTGCCTCAAGAGGACTCTGATGTATGGCCCTGCTGTAAGACGAAGTTTGAGGACAAGAAGATGTCGCAAATGCCCTTTATGTTAAGGGCATATTAACATAAACCAAAGGCCCTTTTCAGGGCCCCCATATTTCTCGAAAAGAGATAGCCTTTGAATTGCCTACCCCTTTTTTTATTTTATTTTTTATTTTATTTTTTATTTTTTTTAAAAAAAAAAAATAGAGACCCTCCCTATTTCAATTTTACATAGACCCTATACAGTCCCAGGGGTTTTTTGGCCATGTTAAATTTACATAGACCCTATATTGTCCCAGGGTTTTTGGCCATGTTAATTCCCATAGACCCTATATGTTCCCACGATTTTTCTCCATGTTAAATTTACATAGACCCTATATGTTCCCAAGGGTATTTTTAATGATAAGTCCCATAGACCCTATACCATCCCCATTCACTACTTATAGCCTATCTTGTGCTGAAAATGGCGTTAAGCCCTACAACAACTAAATACAGCCTAACAAAACCTATGTAAATTAAAATAATAGCAAGGAATTTTCTTTTTACATCTTTCCGAAACAAAAACATTGAAATGAGCAGAAAATGTGGAAATCGGAATCTGTGAAGTATGGAATGGAGAAAAAAATGTCCACTAACCCTTTTTGGTGCATTTCCATGAATACAGTACCAAAATATCAGGTTTAGTTCCAGTGCATTTATCTGAATCATCTGTACTCTGTACTATGATGTCCTTAGGGAGGTCTATGATACAGTTATTTTTCCAATAACAACTCAATTTCTGCATGATAAGTTGTGGTGTATTGCCATTGCACGAGCTTTGCTCACAGTCCCCAAAAGCGGCAGAGATGTTTACATCGAAAATTTTACCATCGTCACTGCAGGACAGGTTAAATTTACTCTTGGTCGAGTTGAGGCAATGCTTTACATCAGCAGCTGGAATAGGAGCTGGAAAAAAAATTGTGCATGTCATTTATACAAAACTCCATTGCCAACGTAACGTTACACATAAAATATAATAAACCAATGCCTAACAAGAGAGGATCTAACTGACTTCTCTCGGTACCCTGTCCAGGCCCAGTCAGACACGGGGCCAGGTGTTCCATATGGCGTGGGCTTTAACCCCTATGGAAGCCTTTAAAGCTTTTTTTAATTAAGCAATTCTGAAAATAATAAATATACTTCGGTGTATTCTTCGTTATATTTTAAATCTTTATGTAGTAAATTACAAGGGCTTGCTTTGGCGTTCGATTCATTTCCAAATTTCAAAACAAAAAATTTCAAAAATATTAAAAAATATTAAAATCGTTGCTCTTTCTACAAATGTATGTGTATAGAGCATATTTGGTCAAATAAGAGGATACCATGCAATCTAAATACTTCGTAGTACTCTTGCTCGCCTTAAAATACGCGCTAGAATAAAAAATAGTGCCAGATACGCAAGATTTTGTTTTTTTTTTACTTAACATAAAAACCAATAATTAAATGCAAGACCTTATCACTTTAACACATGGCATGGTGCAAAAAGAGACCATTTCTGATCTCCGGGCCGAACGTTAATTTTCAAAAGCATATTTATTAGAGTTATCCCCTCCTTGCTCGCGCATAGCTACAAAGGGGCCTCAAACTCTCGAAGTGGCCAGGGTCGCTCACAGCCACTACATTTGTCTAATTGCTTGAAGAACATCGGGATTTTTCCAAAAAGCAACTGGATAAAACCATATATATTCATCTTACACTTGGAAAATTTCATGACTTAGACCCAGATGTAATGTCACAGAATGTATTTACCTATGTGAACAGTATAGACGCATATATACTGTCACAGACTGTATTTGCCTACGTGAACAGTATAGACCCAGATATACTGTCACAGAAAGTATTTGCCTACGTGAACAGTATAGACCCAGCTATAATGTCACAGAATGTATTTGCCTCTGTGAACAGTATAGACCCATATATACTGTCACAGAAAGTATTTGCCTATGTGAACAGTATAGACCCAGATTTAATGTCACAGAATTTATTTGCCTACGTGAACAGTATAGACCCATATATACTGTCCCCAAAAGTATTTGCCTATGTGAACAGTATAGACCCAGATATACTGTCACAGAATGTATTTGCCTATTTCAATCAGATTGCATAAGAGTTTGATGTGGTTCGCTCCAGTTGCGATAGCTACTATTTAAGTGGAATTAAGTATAACATTATATGTAAAAGGGATGTTTTGAATTAGCACGCTGTGCCTCCATGCTTGTAATAACTCTCTGGGCTCTGCTGTTGGTGTAGGGTTTAACGCCATTTTTCAGCATAGGATAGGCTATACATGGCGGTCAGTATTAATGGTGGAGGAAGAACCCGGGAAAACCCCCGAAAAGAACCCCCGACCCACGAGAAGCTACTGGCAAGCTTTCTCACATACCCACATTGGCTGAATCCGAGACTCGAACCCACGCAGACAGAGGTGAGATGGCAGTGATCCGTAACGGAGAGCGCTTTAGACCACTCGGCCACTCGGGGCCTTCTGGACTCTGCGGGAACGAATAGAGAACATGATGGTAAAGCAGCATAAATCATGCGTGGAAAACATATATTTTATGGCCGTCTGAGATCTTCTCCATGACGGTGCCTCAAACTGGCAGTTTTCAACTAAGTAAAATTATAATTAAAAGCACAGTTCCTATTTGTTAAACGTAGTATCAGTGGTTAGCTGGTCGAGATTGCGTCGGTTCATCGCTGTCATGTGCTTTTCTTAACTTCGTTATACAGGAACTGAAAGTTATGGTGACCGGTACAATTTTCGATGAGACAGAACCACAACAAATTTGTTGATACTAAGTGCAGCATCAACGATGTCCTAGGCTGAAAGAACAGTTCCAACTAGAGAGAGATATCCACGAACTGTTCCGGGCCAAAATGTACTGACTTAGTCGATAAGTAAATGCTATCTTTTGTCAGGCTCGAAGATATTGTGAATAATTGGAAAGGACAGACGTCGAAGTTTGATAACATCAATTAACTTTGTTGTTTGATTCGCGACAACTGACTGTGGTGTTAATGTATGCGACCACTTTGTTGTTCCGACGGCAATAGCAGGGGAAGGGCTGCCAGAGATGGTACATCTTTTATCAATTCTATGTTTACTACCAATCAGAAAGATTCTCACTCAGATGCGTTATCCCCTTAGAGATCAAACAGGGTTGAATGCGTCTGAACACGGTTTTGACATGGTTCCCTAGGAAAACTTATGTAACGAGTTTAATGTGGACTAGACACAGACTGGCAGCAGAAGGATGCCCAAAATAATGGTCTGGGGACGCTAAATATACAGCATAGCACGTTAAAAATACCGCACATAAACTATGCGGATAAAAATGACTTTGTGCATTTTATGCTGGGTGAGTCGAAGACTTTACCGGAGCCGTGGTAGAATATCTCAAAGATGGCGCTTTAACATACGTTTGGGCAATCCTGGGTGCACAAACCCAAATACTTATCTTGATAGTGGGTTCAGAATATGTCTATAATGTATAAAAACAGTTTCTTAAAAACATAGAAGACAAGACTGCCCGCGTAGAGAACGGTCCTGAGTTGTTAATAAGTATCAGGAATTGCTCAGATACGCTAGAAGCAAGCATTATTTCACACGTAGGGGTGGCCTTTACATGATCCCATGTGACATGGAGCTTAATAATGACACTTATGATGAGTATGGTAACAAACGTCTTATGAGGGACGACGACAGTGTTTACCAACACATCACAACAACCGCAGATAACAAAGCAAAGGAGACCAGTTTTGACCTGCCAGCAAGACGTGTCTGTTGGAACAATAGCACAAACAAGTGCCAAATAGGACGTGCAGGCATCAAAACCCGAGACCAAAAGTATAACAAATAGTCACAAATCATTGATGGTACTGGACTGTGGCTTTTAGCCCTTAAACAAATACATCGTCCAAGCATTCGCTCTGTCTATTCTTGCTGATCTGAGAGCGGATAACAGCAAAGAGCGCAACCAATATGGCAATATGCAAGTACCACCAAAGTTCCGGGCAATCATCCTATCGTATTATCTTGAACCTTGAATGACTTCACAAAAATCCAAAGTAGTGTGTATAAATCCCAAAAGTGAATGAGCACTTTAGCAATTCCGATAAATATTTAACATAAATAATTCCTCTCGAATTATATCTGATTTCACTGATCTACAACAAGAAATAATTATTTATCAAAAATTCCTATTTATACACATTTTCACTTGACGTATAATATATTGTGAAGATTTACAAAGCAAAAACCTAGTCGAACTGTAAAAAAGACTGACCTTGAATTCTCTTGCTACGTAAACATGTTCACAACTTACAATCATAGACAAGCATCATCTATGCATACATGTTTTTTACAAACCTACAATTGTGTACAAAAGTTAAGCACACACTATAAAAACAAATATACATACTTAACAGTGGCACAAACCAGATCTAGGCCCAGAGGTGAGCGGGATATCATCAATGGAAAGAGGATTTAGAAACAATTCTAGAGAGTCTATCAAGGACACTAAGTTGATGTCGATTGGTGCCTCTACAAAGTCAGGGTTACCCTTGTTCATGATATGAGGTCAACGGAAGACTACACAATCCATGGGCCAGGAAGACGCTTCGAAAACGTGAGCTCAGGTATAATGCTCCAAATTAAAAGAAGGTCCAGGCGTCAAGTGTGTTAAACATCACCATGGACGAACAGTTCAGCATACAAAATGACTAGTTCGTGTCTGCCATCTACTATCTTGTGGTTCCTACAAGTGTTGTTTTTTTGTTGTTTTTTTGTTGGGTGGGGGTGTTGTTGAGAACTCTCAGCAGCACTTCACCATGATAATCGGTCGCGACGGCAGCGATAAGGTCGTGTTTGCCTGAGAACTACTTGAATCGGCATTTAAGGGTCATTTTGATTTTGTTGTCATCATCTGAGATTATATACTTCTGAACAAAGCACACGACATAAGGCAGAAAAGACGAGGCACTAGTTATGGTTATTCCTGGAAGATATTATATGGATGACCTGATTTCTACACATACTATAATATTCGAGGAAACCACCACACTTATACTGGACGATTAAGAATTATTTCTAGCGTCCAACATAAGGAAGCGGTCCTTACTAACTCGCCTATGTCAGCCGCCATGCCGATATTAGCGTTCGGGTCATAATACAATAGAACACCTCCGTTGTCATGACTTTCGCGGGAAGCCCTTGTTTACTGCAAAGACATATCTCATTTAGGGACACACTGAGGGAACCAATATCATTGAAGTCGAGCGCCAAGCAGAGGCCTATGTGTTTCTCATGAAGAAGAATTTTGGTTAGATGCTTCTGCGTACAGACCTACGAGTGTCTTAGCAGTTTGTTCACGGTCCAGCTTTGCATTAGGTCTTGAGCATCTTGCTTGCTAAAGTTGGTTAAAGGTGATGGCTTCATATTTTGTGAGTCACCAGCCACGCAAGAGCACTTGGAACATTAACTTATTTTTCAACACTCTACTAAGAGTAGCCATATTCAAAACATTATTAGAACCGCGACGGCTTCTACAAGTGACACAGGTGTTGGTGATATACTGAGCGAAAGATAGCCAAGCCGTCGGTAGCGACAAGTGCAAAAACAGCCATTATGAGGAAGTACCATTTAGTACGTATGCATGGAGGGGGGAGGGGGTAACCCAAATGCATACGCTTGCATATGGGGAGGGGGTCTACTGAGAATTTACGTACGTATAGGAAACGGGTGGGGGTAACCTTGATAATAATTTGTCTAATACTTAACCTGTTCGACACTAGACAAACTGTTTAAAGTTACGCAGCTTATTTCTCTGATGCAGCCAGACATTCAACGTCGGTGGACTATCTGTTTTATTAAACACGTTAATATTATTAATCCGTTATGGTTTCTGCGTGGATTAAATATAGGCCGTTCTATAGAATTGGAGGGGGGGGGGTGCGTCAAGCGTACGTACGCAGGTGGGGGTGTAAAAAGGGTACGCATGTGTACATGGAGGGGTAAGGGGTCAAGCTCAAGGTTTGGCAGATTTTTGCGTACGTACTAAATGGATGACCACTTACGGCGGTTTCCTGTGCCAGACGAACCAACGTTAGTACAGCAGAGTCTGAGTTGGCGGTGCCTTGAGCAGCTAAAGAATTACTGATGTGAACCTTATTGCGATGAGCGTCGAAGAGGTAGCGAAAACCTATGCAATATTCGTGGTTCAACTAAGATTGCTTCGATAGGGTCGTCTCAGTTTGGACTGTACACAGCAACTGTAAGCCATTTCTCCCTTTAGGTAACCGCGCAGTTCGTGCAAATGATCTAAAAATGATCCAGTTATCCAAACCCCTGTACTTTAGGTAAGATAGCGTGCACCAATTGCAGGAAGACACACGTAAAAGTATGCACTGATCTTGGCTGACGTCGCAGGTCATTATAAATAGACCGAGTTTCGGGCCACAAAGGAAGCTTTCGAAAATCGTATCGCTAAAATGGCAGAATATGCAGTAGGTTGATCCCAGTCGGGACTTCATTGGCGCAGTGTAGCAAATCTTGGCCAAGCAAGGCGTGCGTGTGAAACGGAGAAAGGCAGGCGCCCACCATGGATGTTCAGTGTATTAAATTTATGCACAAATATGAAACATGAATTAGTCTATCACCAACTTAATGTATAGTATTATACCTCAAAAAATATGAACAATGTACGATTCATCCACAAGTAAGATGTGCGCATAATTGATTTTCGCTCATATAGCGATATTGAATAATATTGATTCAAAAAGTAAAACATGTTTCTCGTGGCGCCCAGCTGAAGATCGCAATATATTTCAGATTCCACAAACCTAGTCAAATGGACAAAGAGCAACTATTTATAGCCCACCCTCCCTGTCTGCCGAAGAATCCCTGGAGAACCACCTTATTCCCTGCAGATTTGTTGGTCCATAGCTTTGGTCCCACACTGCGAGTAAACCACTACCGTCCTTTGAGCCAACGTCAGGATCATCTGCAGCAATCTGGGTTACACGTGATCCCACAGAGTTATCCCTCGTCAAAACAGTTACAAATACAATAACTGATCCGTGAAATACATGAAAATACAATGGTATACATCAAACATGCGCTTTGTTGCTCGTTAAATTGTTTTTTTAGGAACTATTGTACTAAATTATTATAATAACAAAGCATCAAAGTCCGCAGAAGAATCTGTCTGACAAGAATAATCTCACTGGATTATAAGAACTCAAACATTATTCATTATTTAATGCATTACTTGATTTCAAGTTGTCGGTTCTATTATAAACATAGCTAACTCGAACCAGATTATAGTGGATATGACAACAGTGCGTAATGTGACATAAGTCTGAATCTCCGTAAAATTTAGAATAAATTTGGAAACATCCAGTATATATTCGAATCCCATCTCCATAAAATTGACAGCAAGAAAGAATACAATTGTATATATCACAACTCTTCAAATGAAGATTGCTTCATAAGTGGACAGCTTCCTGACAAAACTAGTTGTATTGTGTCTCTACAAAGATAGCCTTGGGCTATAAGTACCCTAATTGTAGTAAAATCTGCGATTAGAGAACTGGGCATAATTGGGCTTCTCACTGCATGCACTTTGTGCGTGCAGGAGTGGGTAAACCAAACCCAGTCTTTTGAAATAACAACGGCTATACATAATCCACTCTCGGGGAACATTGCAAGCAGCAACGAAACTCGAATACATTTTCGTTCATATATAATGCATTGCCATTACACACAATTGTTCTTAGCCCCGTCCGTTATGAAACACAACTGGCAATTTTATTTTTTCTGGAAAGATTCTAAGATTGACGTTATCTAGTATGTGAGTGACGGCACGGTACTTGCAGGTAATCTAGCAGTGGTTTGGCACCCTATCGTGACAGTTCATAGCCACATACGTGACAATCTTTAGCTTTCTGGAAAGTCTTGCAGTCGTCTCCATTCATTAAAGGCTCAACATGATAACGACGCTGCTCCTGGGTCTCTTGCCTCTCATTTGTAAGGCTTTGGATGAAAGTGGCAACATTATCGTTGCCACGGTTTAACACTAGCCACTTTGAAACGCTGTTGCTGAGAACAACGATGTAGCAAAGTCTACATGAAACCATGTCAAGAATATTATTGTGTTTCTTTCTTTTTGATTGACTACAGGGCCTTCCACTGGCACATTTAGTGCATGAAAACGTGCATAAATAATGTAAGGGACGCGCATCTAGCAGTGGTGGTCTTGGAAAGCACGCATCCTTTTTGCATGGTTCTGGGTAAGGACACACGCCGGGTTGCTTCGCCTATACCATGGCAGCCTCTCGTGTGGGCCTCTGACAGGTCTGTCTGGCATACGGCGTGAAGGCTGTGACGATAGACATGCTTCTTTGTGTTGTTTGCTGTGCTGCCGTACCAGACGGCTTAGGCTTATCTACATAAAGTTGCTGTTTTCACGGGTCGTTCCGACAAGTGAGCAACAAGAGGTCTATCGAATGTTACCTCATATCGTGAAAATTGGCTGATGCGCAAACGGATAAGAGTCTTGTAGCCCAACCAAAGAAACTAAATGCGATAATTGTGATGGGTCGCTTAAAATTAACAAGCTCAATTTTGATGGCGTTAACTTTCCTCAAAGTTGAGCTTGTCATGGTGTTGGTGGTGCTTGCCTGGCCGATCAACATTGTCTGATACATTTTGTAGGAATAGTACAGCATTATCGCAACTGTGCCGTCGATACCTGGCTAAACTTCAGACTACAAAGTTCACTAGCTTCCATTTTGATTACAGATTTTACACAAAAAGCCATAGCATCTAAAATAAAGGGGTGTCTGATCAAAACCTTTGTGTTTTTTGGCACGGTGATGTGATAGTCTATTGCAACATCAGTAGCTTCAATATGGCGGGTAATTTTCAGCTACGTGTCGTCTGGTTGTTGGCTGCTTCTTAAAACTCTCACCTATCAAATCGCCGAAATCATTTGTGAAAACCAGCCATTTCAACGGTGAAGAAGTTAAAACTAGTCGTGAGTTGAGATCAGCTGTCGAATCCAGAGAATTGATTGTTTCAAAACTTTAACTGGCCCTGGGGCTTGGGCTAACAATTCAACGAGGCGAATCGACCGCCTACTCACCAATAATGGATCAAAACACCTCATTATAATCACTTATTATTTGCCGTCTGCGACACAAGACATTCAAACGTGTAGATGAAAACATTTTTACATGTAGCCAATTAACTAGCTATCTCGAATTTAATATTTTAGTGTGATGTAATTTTTAACACTTTTGTCATATCATACGTAAACCAGCAGGCAATAATTATTTTGTGTGTGACTTTGAGCTCGGCACTGACATAATCATATAATAAATTAACCAGCTATCTCTAATTGACAATACTGAGTGGTTTTGGGATAAGCGATGACCTTGTAAAACTGCCCTCGTAACTTATTCTCCGTTTACTTTAGTTTTCTTGATATTGTAATACACATAATATTATTAATGAATAAATGGTAGAAACAACAACATAAAGCCAGAGGATCACTATTGTAGTATTTGTGGTAATTATAAATGGATGCGTATTCTTGAATCTCGTATTATTCAAGCAGGAAACTCCATTCTCAAACACGTTGTTTCAAAGTCAAGACATTGTGTAATATAAGAAAGCACACTTACAGCATTCAGAAAGTCTCATAATTTTGGTTCCTTTTCTTACGTGACAAAAATTAATTACTTAATTTCTTATCGGGGGTGGGTGGTAATTGTTATGGTCTGCTTGCTGACAAAGTTTACTGAATTTAAAGTCCCTATTACCTTGAGCTCGAAAAGAAAACCTCTGCCTCTGACCAGTCCTTGAACTCCGTAATTGTTAAACAAGTGCTTTTTCACAAGAGAACCATGCCACAAATTAATAAATATAGGAAGCCATTTCCATCGAGCATGATGTGTGTGTGTGTGTGTGTGTGTGTGTTTTGACATTAGTATAGTATGCACTTGATCGAGGTTCGATATTCATGAGGTATGCACGAGTCCTATACGCCATCGTGGAACATGAAGGTATTGTAAAGAACATTTTAAAAAATGCAGAGTAAGACAAATCTGCCCATCCACACTTTTGCAGATAAATTGTGATTGCACAAGTCCTTCCAAACGTGTTTGATTGCGATTCTCTGCCCTTCAGTTCTTTCTTGTAACCTGGCCCTGTGCTCAGCTTGACACATCACTTCAAGTGATTAATGTTACCCCAAACCTGAAAGTCTTAGAGACTGACCGTCCAATATTTCCTGGGGATAAATCCAAACTTGGACTTCTAACGGAATGCCGAATGACCGTTCAATATTTCCTAGAGCTAAGTCCAAACTTGAAAGCCTTATGGACTGCCGGCTAAGTTTTCCTTGGGCTAATATATTTAAAACATTACATTCTCCACCCCCATCACCATCCACCCCATCACCATCCACCCCACCCTTACTCAAAAGTCCACAAATCCAGCGTTTTGGTTGGTAGTGATTTATTTTAGCAAGATTTGGAGTCGTCATAACTCCTTTCATACCGATCGAAAAAGGGCGAACGTATTCGGTCCAATTTAATAAGGATGATCGATCAAAAAAGGGCGAACGTATTCGGTCCGATTTCATAAGGATGACCTATCAAGAAAAGGCGAACGTATTTGGTCTGTTGTGATGTTTCATGGAGACATATAGGTGGAAGGGATACAACAGTTACCAGTTACGGGGTGGTTTGGGTGGAACCAAAGTAACGGGCTTGAAAGTGTGCATATCATCTATGATTTCTATCTCTACGAGAATATTTAGTAAGATCTTACCTGGTAGAAACACGATCAAAGCAAATATCCAAAGCATTTTCTCTCACCCATATGTCGATTACAACAATCTGCAATAAAACATGTTTATAGTATAGTCAGTGCCATTTATTATTATTATTATTATTATTATTATACACCGGTGGTAATGGCGGTGACTAAAACGTAAATAATACAGAACAATGTTTGCGTGCTTCTTAAAAATACAGCAGTGTGCAAAATATACTTTTCATACCAAACAAATTGTTAGTACGATGATATCAAAATTAAAAACAGTGCAACCATATACTTCATACCTGAAATGATAAATTGTATCACTGATATTAGTCTGACATCTTGTGCAACTACTTCAGAGCTAGATACATTATAAGAGACAGACAATTTATATTTGAAAGGGGGCGATGCAGGGATGACCCAGATTCCCTTTAAAGCCGCGATATTTAGTTTTGTTAGTTTTACCTCGGGTTAAGTTTTGTTCTCAACTAATATAATATATATCACTAGTTTTTGTGTTTGAAAATTAGAGCAACACTATATTTTTATGGCAGATTTTTTTTTAAAATAGACCCCACGCTCCCTTCACACCCACCCCTCACGAAAATTAAATGGTAGTACCCTAAATCATTGGAAAATCACCAAGTTTATTTTTTACACTACTTTATGTAGTTTTCTCTTATCTGACCCAGTTATATAATTCAGACAGAACGGAATCGCTTCAGATTTCATAATACCGTAAGTAATCTTTCAAACGATCGTCCATTCTTACCTTTTTGTTGATCGCCATTCTGATTAGGGGCCCCGAGTGGCCGAGTGGTCTAAATAGCTCTCCGTTACGGATCACTGCCATCTCACATCTGTCTGCGTGGGTTCGAGTCTCGGATTCAGCCAGTGTAGGTATGTAAGAAAGCTTGCCAGTAACTTCTCGTGGGTCGGTGGTTCTTTCCGGGGGTTTTCACGTGTTCTTCCTCCACCATTAATACTGGCCGCCATGTATAGCCTAGCCTGTGCTGAAAATGGCGTTAAACCCTACAACAACAACAACTAACTGGATAATAGTAGACTCAGAGACTGCTTCATTCTTTTTTATAGGAACTTTATGAGATGTAACTATGCTGCATTATTTATATTTTCTTCTTCGTACTCTCTCTCTCTCTCTCTCTCTCTCTCTCTCTCTCTCGGGGCCCCGAGTGGCCGAGTGGTCTAAAGCGCTCTCCGTTACGGATCACTGCCATCTCACCTCTGTCTGCGTGGGTTCGAGTCTCGGATTCAGCCAGTGTGGGTATGTGGGAAAGCTTGCCAGTAGCTTCTCGTGGGTCGGTGGTTCTTTCCGGGGTTTTCCCGGGTTCTTCCTCCACCGTTAATACTGGCCGCCATGTATAGCCTATCGTGTGCTGAAAAATGGCGTTAAACCCTTATAACAACAACAACAACAAATCTCTCTCTCTCTCTCTCTCTCTCTCTCTCTCTCTCTCTCTCTCTCTCATATTTGAACTTAGGTTTCTAATGTAATTGCTCTTTAACTCATTTTCAGGCCTTATTTAATTGGAGACTATATATTAATAGTTTTGATTTCACGTGCACTTATGTGTGTAACATTTGAATTTGTCTTCGAAATTTCAAATATAAATTTTTCTTTTAATTCTTTCCGTTCTTATTGTTAAGGACCAATGATCGACTTCAGGTGAGATTTGACATTGTGTTTAAATAACAACATTTTGGAAGAGAAAGCAGCTTCTAAATTCCTTGGTACGGTACGGTAATCATGTCATTGCCATACAATTCTTATCGAATGCGGCTGTACTAATAGACCTAATTTTACATTCGTCTCGTACGCTTATTTTTTTTAGTCTACAAAGCTTGCAAAATAGGTCAAGAAACTAAACTAAATTCAGATATTATCAGACTCAAGTCTTCCACTAGCTTGATCGTATATGTCATAAACCATGCATAGAACCATGCCGACAGATATGATTATCGATGATTTACATAATGCACAGCTAATTGAGTGCATCGTGTAACTTAAAGTCTGTATAATTTTGTATGCAAAACTCTTTATCTCATCCTGTCAGTCCCCTCATTCCGGGAGGCTTGTTAGAACGATTGAATGGTTGTGGAGTTGATACCTGTTTTTCTGATATTTGACTTGAATATTTCATGCATCAAAATATTGTTAGCACAAAAGCCTGACCTATGTTTTGTGTTGATAATCTTGTGTGTATATGCGTAAGACCTTATAAGATTTGTGTGCTGTTTGAATAGTTTTTACAATCTATACGAATTTTTTTCGATTTCTGGATTTAGAAGTTTTGTCTGCAGTGTTTGACAAACGCATATCTTTTCCTTTTTTTAAAGATACTGTTAATACACGACGCATCCTAAGATACATTGTCTCGGGGGTTGGCGATTGTGTAGGGCATGACACATCTTCGATAGCATTTTTTTCAGTGCTGCTGTGGAAGGCATGACGCATCCTCAATGACATTTTTCAGTGCTACTGCGCAGGGGATGATGCTACCTCTGTCGTATTTTTTTCCTTCGGGTCTACTGTGGAGGACATGACGCGACCTCGTGGCATTCTGAAAGTGCTACTGTGGAGGACATGACGTGTCCTCGTGGCATTCTGAAAGGGCTACTTTGGACGACATGACGCGTCCTCGTGGCATTCTGAAAGGGCTACTGTGGAGGACGTGACACGACCTCTTGGCATTCTGAAAGGGCTACTGTGGAGGACATGGCGCGACCTCGTGGCATTCTGAAAGGGCTACTGTGGAGGACATGACGCGTCCTGGTGGCATTCTGAAAGGGCTACTGTGGAGCATGACATGTCCAGGATGACATTTTTTTCAGAGCAACTATGGTGGTGGTGGTGGTGGGGGGCATGCTCGTCTTCGATGACAATATTTAGGGCTACTGTGGAGGGCATAGCGTGTCCTCGATGTAATTTTTATTTTACTTTTCTAATTTCAATTAGTCTGATGAATGACATGGAACAGGAGGAAGCCAAGTATACCCTTATGTTGGAATTATATTTTGGCCATAATGAGTTTCTGTGTGGTTCTTATAAGCTGTAAAATTATATATATATATATACGTGTGTGTGTGTGTGTGTGTGTAATAAACTGATTACGACCAGTGCAAAACTAGTATCTAACTAGCCTAAGCGCTTTTGACTCTAAATGAGTCTTTTTCAAAGGCAAATACAAAATCATAGACAAGGCAAACAAATAAAACAGAAAAACCGTTGTCTTTGCAAAACTTACATGACTATGATTTGTTGCGGATGCTGGAAGATATTTTATATTGACCTAGAAATCGATGAGCTATAGCGACATCTGTTATTTTATGTTAATTTATGTACGTGCAATTTAAGGGTGGCGATAAAATCTGCGTCAGAAAGTGGTAATCGTTATATGTTAACAATTATTAATTGCGCTACCCGATACCCGGAGGCCGTTACGTATAAAAACATTGATTCAGTTAAGGTGGCTGGGGCTTTGTTAGGAGTTTGGTCCAAAGTTGGTGCACCTAAACAGATACTAACTGACCAAGGGACGCAGTTTGTTAGGCAGGTGATGAATAAGTGAAGCGGTTGCTTTCCATTAGGCAGCTGACTACCACCCCGTATCACCCGCAGTGCAATGGTCTAGTAGAGCGTTTCAATGGGACTTTGAAGCAAACTCTGAAGAAGTTGTGCAAAGGTCGAACCAAGGACTGGGATCGATACCTTCCCGCGATGCTTTTCGCGTACCACAAAGTACCCTAAGCCATTCTAGGATTTTCACCTTTCGAACTAGTTTATGGGAGGACAGTGACAGGACCCATGGCTGTATTGAAACAGTTGTGGACAGATGAAAAGGCATCCGAGGAAGTACGAACGACGTATCAATATGTTGTTGATCTCCGTAACAAGCTGGGGGAAGTTTACAACTTGGCCCAGAAGAATCTCCGTGACGCACGGGGACGTCAAGCCAAGTACTACGACAAAAAGGGCGAAGGAATGAAAGTTTCAAGTGGGTGACAAGGTGTTGTTGTTGTTACCGTTGGAGCACAACAAACTCCAAGTATCCTGGAGGGGACCGATCGTTGTAACGGAAAAGAACGGTGGACATAACTATCGTATCAAGGTAGGAGATCAAGAGAACTTGTGCTACGTTAACCTTCTTAAACGTTATCGTGAAAGGGAGACACCCACTGAGTTCGTGGCTGCTACATTTTTGACTGAAGAACCCGACAACAACTGAGGAGTGGCGGAAGTAGTTCCTAGTTGTCCTTTGACGAGGAATGAAACCTACATTGACATTGTCCTTGACGTAATGTTAACGTCAAAACAACGTGAAGAGGTGGAGAGGATACTCCAAGACTACTCAAGTGTCTTGACAGAAAGACCATGCATGACGGACTTGGAGGAGTTATTTTAAAGTGCTTGATGAAACGCCTGTGAAACTGAAACCTTATCCACTGCCTCATGCGAAGTTAGCAACTGTACGCGACGAAATTAGAACTATGCTTGACTTAGGGGTCATCGAACTAGCCGAATCCGCATGTAGTTCACCGGTTGTTTTGGTCCAGAAGAAAGATGGTGATCACCGCTTTTGTGTCGACTAATGGATATTAAACAGGATCACAGAATTTCAAGTCGAAATGTTACCGGAAAATATTAACGACGCTTCTGAAAGGGTCTTTGTGCAGTTTTAATGCAGGAACATGATGTGAACTTATTTCCGGCTGCTTATGGTAGCAGGAAGTTGTCGTCAGCAGAGTGTCATTATTCTGTTACCGAAAGAGAATGCCTAGTGATTATCTTTGGGATCTCTAAATTTCAGCGCTATTTGTTTGGACGAAAGTTTATTCTGGAAACTGATCACCAACCAGTTGCTTATTTAGCCCAAGCTAAATTGACAAATGGACGTTTAATGAGATGGTCATTATTTCTTCAGCGGTATCAAGTTCAATTGCGTTACATTAAAGGAAGTGCCAATGTAGGAGTAGATTGTATGAGTAAATTAATTGATTCTGAAGCGAAGGGGTCACTTCTTGAAATGCAACTTCAAAATTCGGAGACCAAAATCACCGATTTTACTCGGGGGTTGGGGTACATATGTGATGTCTTTAAGTTTGATTAAGTATTGAACATTAAAATTTAATACATTGTACATTAAAAATTTATTACAATCAAGCCAACAAGGTTTTATTTTCTTATGTTACGTGTTAGGCGCGAATAAACAGTAACACAAGAAAGAGTGAAAACAACAAGCTTTGAAAAATATAACAAATAATTTATTTCCTTGAAAAATACTGTAAAAATGGAAAAAAATATGACAACTTAGGTTTCCAGGATCAAATCCAAAAATAATACAACAATAATCCAAAAATAAATTTTGTGAAGTCCTAATATTGAAATGTTTTAATGATGTCAAGTTCGAGACCCGACGAAGAATCCAAGATGGAAGGCGATGACGTATGATGTAGCCCGTACTGTGTTGACGTCATCGGTTCCTTGTAGAAACACAATAATTAATCCTCCGGTCTTGGAAATCCAAAATAAACTTTTTTTTAAGAAAAGTCATTGTTCAAGAATTCTGTATAATACAATAATATTTCCAGAGAAACGAATTAATCTTTTAGAATCCAAGTAATCAGAAGAGGAATAAATGACAGTTGGCTATGACAATTTATGTTGATCTGGACAATTTTGTTCGATTTGAATGAAAACGTTTGTCCAAATGTTTACAAAGAATAATAGGAAAAATCTTGTCAATGCACTGGTAATCAGATTAAATATTTTTTCTTTATTCCAATCAATTTAGATATTTTTCTATGGGTAAACCTATTGAAAAATGTCTTTAAAAAATTCTAAATTGTCATTTTGATATGTATTATTATTATTATTATTATTATTAAATGTATTATTAATTTCTTATTATAAATGTGGGAGACATACATTTTGATTCTGATCTTTTTCTTTGTAGCAGTGTATACAACTGAATGGATCAACAAGAAAAAAGGTCATTAAAAATCTAAAATAACAGATTCTCATTTGATATTCTTCAGCTAAATGCTTAATTTACATATACGTAATTTGGATTATACACCGACTATCCACTCACAAACTCGTAAACATGCTTTCAAGTGGCATGCGTGAAGAGGGCCCTTGAATTTTCTAAGTGAACTCTTTCATCCCTTGAAGAGGTGATCTATACTTTACATTCTCTAAAAGTTGTTACCATATATTGTGTGATAAATCTATCATCCATGTATTTTCTACATGCACTCATCCTATTCATAGTCAAACATCAAACTTGTATTTTCTTACTAACAAAGTTTCTGGTATTCGCACTTTAATAAGATCTCAACATTGTACTTTTACTAATATACATGTTTAAAATAAACACCCCTCTCGTCCAGCACCCAGTCGTTTTCTGTACAAGTGGTCAAGATAAACGTGCCCGCTTTCAATTGTTGGAACTGTAATCAATCACTTCCAGTTTATTTTTGCTAGAGTTTGAAATACACATAGAGGTTGACAGCTTAAAAGCCAGTAAGACCTAGGATTAGTCTGTAGAGTCATTTCAATTTTTAACCCAGTCTTGGTCAACGGCGAGGCAATGAGATGTTGTAAAACAATAAAGATGCTGTAAAAATCAGATCGTGGGGACGATGGTTTTGATAGAAACACGTTTGTCTTCTGCATATCGCTAACAAAAGCGTTATCACTGGGATTGAGACACAGCCATGTTCAATTGGAGTTTAAGAAACAGATATAGGTTGACCGCTTTAAAGCCAGTAAGATCTAGGGTGCGATATCTTTGTTTTCTTAGTATCTTCTTTATTATTTGTACACATCTAGAGTGCATTTGGCATAATCATCCTACATCTGCGGTCGCGCACTGGTAGACACTAGATGGCAAGACCCGACGGTAGGTCTACACGGACAAAAGTACAGTTAATGGCAAGATCCGACGGAAGGTCCACACGGACAAAAGTATAGTTAATGGCAAGACCCGACGGTAGGTCTACACGGACAAAAGTATAGTTAATGGCAAGATCCGACGGAAGGTCCACACGGACAAAAGTATAGTTAATGGCAAGACCCGACGGTAGGTCCACACGGACAAAAGTACAGTTAATGGCAAGACCCGACGGTAGGTCTACACGGACAAAAGTACAGTTAATGGCAAGACCCGACGGTAGGTCTACACGGACAAAAGTACAGTTAATGGCAAGACCCGACGGTAGGTCCACACGAACAAAAGTACAGTTAATGGCAAGACCAGACGGTAGGTCTACACGGACAAAAGTACAGTTAATGGCAAGACCAGACGGTAGGTCTACACGGACAAAAGTACAGTTAATGGCAAGACCCGACGGTAGGTCTACACGGACAAAATTATAGTTAATGGCAGGACCCGACGGTAGGTCTACACGGACAAAATTATAGTTAATGGCAAGATCCGACGGTAGGTCTACACGGACAAAAGTACAGCTAATGGCAAGATCCGACGGTAGGTCTACACGGACAAAATTATAGTTAATGGCAAGATCCGACGGTAGGTCTACACGGACAAAATTATAGTTAATGGCAAGACCCGACGGTAGGTCTACACGGACAAAATTATAGTTAATGGCAAGACCCGACGGTAGGTCTACACGGAGAAAAGTACAGTTAATGGCAAGATCCGACGGTAGGTCTACACGGACAAAAGTACAGTTAATGGCAAGACCCGACGGTAGGTCTACACGGACAAAATTATAGTTAATGGCAAGACCCCACGGTAGGTCTACACGGACAAAATTATCGTTAATGGCAAGACCCGACGGTAGGTCTACACGGACAAAAGTACAGTTAATGGCAAGATCCGACGGTAGGTCTACACGGACAAAAGTACAGTTAATGGCAAGATCCGACGGTAGGTCTACACGGACAAAAGTACAGTTAATGGCAAGACCCGACGGTAGGTCTACACGGACAAAATTATAGTTAATGGCAAGACCCGACGGTAGGTCTACACGGACAAAATTATAGTTAATGGCAAGACCCGACGGTAGGTCTACACGGACAAAAGTACAGTTAATGGCAAGATCCGACGGTAGGTCTACACGGACAAAAGTACAGTTAATGGCAAGATCCGACGGTAGGTCTACACGGACAAAAGTACAGTTAATGGTAAGATCCGACGGTAGGTCCACACGGACAAAAGTATAGTTAATGGCAAGATCCGACGGTAGGTCTACACGGACAAAAGTATAGTTAATGGCAAGATCCGACGGTAGGTCAACACGGACAAAATTATAGTTAATGGCAAGACCCGACGGTAGGTCTACACGGAGAAAAGTACAGTTAATGGCAAGATCCGACGGTAGGTTCTACACGGACAAAAGTACAGTTAATGGCAAGACCCGACGGTAGGTCTACACGGACAAAAGTACAGTTAATGGCAAGATCCGACGGTAGGTCTACACGGACAAAAGTACAGTTAATGGCAAGACCCGACGGTAGGTCTACACGGACAAAAGTACAGTTAATGGCAAGACCCGACGGTAGGTCTACACGGACAAAAGTATAGTTAATGGCAAGATCCGACGGTAGGTCAACACGGACAAAATTATAGTTAATGGCAAGACCCGACGGTAGGTCTACACGGACAAAATTATAGCTAATGGCAAGACTCGACGGTAGGTCTACACGGACAAAAGTACAGTTAATGGCAAGATCCGACGGTAGGTCTACACGGACAAAAGTACAGTTAATGGTAAGATCCGACGGTAGGTCTACACGGACAAAAGTATAGTTAATGGCAAGATCCGACGGTAGTTCTACACGGACAAAAGTACAGTTAATGGTAAGATCCGACGGTAGGTCTACACGGACAAAAGTACAGTTAATGGCAAGATCCGACGGTAGGTCTACACGGACAAAATTATAGTTAATGGCAAGACCCGACGGTAGGTCTACACGGACAAAAGTATAGTTAATGGCAAGATCCGACAGTAGGTCTACACGGACAAAAGTATAGTTAATGGCAAGATCCGACGGTAGGTCTACACGGACAAAAGTACAGTTAATGGCAATACCCGACGGTAGGTCTACACGGAAGAAATTATAGTTAATGGCAAGACTCGACGGTAGGTCTACACGGACAAAATTATAGTTAATGGCAAGTCCCGACGGTAGGTCTACACGGACAAAAGTATAGTTAATGGCAAGATCCGACAGTAGGTCTACACGGTCACAAGCTTCCCAAGAGATCTGGATAGGCTCAGAGATTTACAGAGACTCATTCGAACATAGACTTTCAGGACGACTTTTAGAAGGATTTGATTCTTGTTTAATTTGCAGTGGTGAATGGTATATCTTTTCCAAGAGACCTAGGTGGGCTCTGAAAAGGGTCATGTGTGTGTGTGTGTGTGTGTGTGTGTGTACTTCTCTCCATCCTGTTGGAGATTTAAAGTCGTTGAAAAATACACTTCAGGCAATTAAACATTGGGTAAAACCGAGGTCAGTTAGTTCTAGGGTTGGTAAATTGTAAATTTGTAACAGACTTTGCCTCACTTGACACTGAATTCATTTTCTTTATATAAACAAATCATTCTGACGATGAAATGATAAAATCAAAAAATGATGTTAGGAACATTTTACAACAATTGTTGGCTACAATCAATGATTTACAGCAACTAACATGATTGAAGTAAATTTACCTTGAGTAAAGTCGGTCAGTGAGGGCAATTTAGGCTTGGCAAAATGGCAAATTTTTTGCGAACTCCTGAAGAAACAAATCTCTCTCACTTCTCACTGAATATTTTTTATCAACTTTCTGCCAGTGAATTATGAGGATCGAAACTCAGTATTACAAAAATTCTAAAACTACATTTGTCTGCAGTGCAGGATGAACAACAACGAATATGTGTTTGTGCGCACGCATTCCTACTTAGTTTTTTCTATAAGGAATTTACGTTCTATTTTATACCCGTCTTTTTGGCATCCTACTCTGTGTGGTCAGTATATAAGTAGGTAATAAATAAACGTCCTACGACATTTATACTATCCCATCACAGAGTAGATATAAAATATTGAATATTTCCAATTAAAGATCATTTTAAAGTGACCAAAACTGCATATTTAATTTAAATATTTCTTCAAACTTCTTCATTAACCTCACTCTAAGAACTGGAAAGTCCAACGTGTCCAATCTATACATTATTTTACTCTAATTAATACAAGACCACAGATCTCACAACTTCCCAATTATCTATCAACCGCACAACTGAATGGTTTCTCTTCATTAACTTTCCTTAACGTATCATCACTTTCTTGTGAGAAAACATAAATGAGAATAAACATATTTTAACTGAGATGAACAGTTAGCACTCTTTCATGTCTTTCCATGTGATATTGTGGCAAGAAAACAATCTAGTCATTTCAATCACAAATGCCTGCTGTATTTTTGCAAAGTCAGCGATATGTTGGGTACAACCATATTTACAGTGTGTCCACAACATGCCAAGATGAATTCGATGTATGTGCATGTATGCATTATAAGATAAGGACAATCTATCCAGATGACTGCTTTGTCGGTTTTTGGGTTGTACTTTTTTTCTTATTCTGGCTTCCCTTTTCCTTTTTAGTTTTACGCTTCTTATCCTTTTTTCCTGCAAATATAAAGGAAATGAGAGAGTTCATACCTGTTTCCACGTATCATTGTGATGATATATTGTATTAGACAGGAAACTGTTCATACTGAAATGAATATAGAATTGCTCATGAAGATTATTCAACAAATTATCTCCGTCCTGTATTCGTACATATTTGACAGGTTTTGTCTCCTTCCCTTTATTCTTATGTACTCACAGCATGTCTTATGGTAGCAGCAGTAGTTCAGGTATGATTATGCTGATATAGTAGAAGTAGTGTCAATCATGATTGTAGACTTTGTATTAGTAGTAGTAGTACCAAGAGGATCATTAGCAATAACAATAACAGCAACATAAGAAGAAGATAACGGTGTTACGTGTCTTGCCTCTTATAAAAGGTAACAGGAAAAAGGTGAAGATAACAAGCTTTGTAAAATTTAACAAATAATTTATTTCCCTAAAATAAAAGTGAAAAAATGAGAAAAATAACTTACGGTATTTTGAATTAAATCCAAACATAATCCAAGAATAAAAAAAGTAAGTCCTAGTAATAAAAAGCCCTGAATTAAACTGAGTTCGGATCCCGATAAAATCCAGAATGGAAGACGGTGATGTTTGTTGTAATCTGCGAAGTGCTGCAGTGTGCTTGTTGAATCACAGAAAATGTTATTCCAGTTTTTGAATTATGCAACACTTTCGATAACTGTCCTTGTCCAAGAACTAATTTAGAGCTCTAGTATTTCCAGGGAAAAGAATCACTTGAGTTCAAAATAATATGAAGAAAATAAAAAATTAGCCCAAACTGGCTACAGCATAAACAATTTGACGTCTCAGGTGTTAAGGCAAGACTGGCAATTCTTTCTAAATACATCAGTAATAAGTCTTACTAAGACGCGAAACAGATTCCCGGATGGCGGTCAACCTTCTAGAAATGGAAGTTTGCTACATGATAAATATCACATAATCAAGGTATGGCCTTGACTTAACTTAATAATTCTAACTCTGAGAAAGAATTTTGAAAAATTTAAAAGTCGTTTACTAAAGCTGTCACTGGTTCTGAATCAAGGTCAGAAACTAGATACGGTTCTTTCTATTATTAGATGTTTACCAATGAATATTAAAAAAGTCAAGTCAAACAGAACTGAACCTAATTCTATAAATAAATAAAAAAAACAAGTCCAGTAAAGAAATATATTACATTACAATAGCATGTAATGGAATTTTAAAAAATCAAAACTAACAAACAAACAATTTAATTCAATCAAATATACATAACAATGATAGTGAGGACCATAGTACTAGTAGTAGCAGTATTGGTTGCAATAGTAAGTGAAGGAGACGGAGAGGAGTGTGAGACGAGATACCTTTCGGTTTTCTACTCTTTTTTCCCTTAGTAGATTCCCGAATTTCGGCGTTGTCATGTGTAGTTGTCAAATCAGAACATGCGTTTTGGATGGCACTTCTGTTGGATGAATCTATAATAATAATAATATCAATAATAATAATAATGGAAAAAACAACATTAACAACAAAAGTATATCAACACCACAAAATCAACATGGAAAACAGATCTAAGGTAATATACAACGAGAAGTCGAGATGCAAAAATTGTCTTCCAAAGATACTCAGATAGGTGTACTCCTTGCCTATATTATGTATATTTAATTTGTACTATGAGTTGGCTTTTCTCCGTGATTATATGTTATGTATATCTACATTGTCAAGTTGACCTTGGTTAATAATTGAGTTTATGGCCTATCTGTCTATTGTCTTGTTATTTTGCAAACAACATATTACATAGCTAATATTTGTCTATAATTTTAGATTATATATTAAGATTATTATTAATCGGAAATAAACATGTTTACAGATCTTGAGTATGCTGTCTAGTTTTGTTTCAGAGATTAAGAATGTCAACGAACCAAGTCGTGTACGATTTTGATGGGAAAATTACCCTCATCCCGGCTCTGTTATTGTGTCAACTTTCTATGGACAGATTATGAAAAAATGTACAAAAAAGTGGCTGCTAAGGGTACTGGTGAAGACCCAAACTGTGAAAACTAAAAAATAAACAAGGAGTGAGAATGGATGTGTAAACTATGAAAGTATGGCCAAAAAGGTCTGTTGTGCCAAAGTACGAAGTCACACAACTGTGCAGGATTAAAGATGTGACTGTCGATCACATGATCAGAGTGTGCAAGCAAGCTTTCCTAGAGAGAGTACAACAGAGCAGCAGGGAAGTTTAACAGACCAGTGCGTCCAGCCAAAATAAAGCTTCCTACGAGAACTTTCTCCGTAGAAGCCTCAGAATTCAAAAATAAAGCCTTCTACGGAAGCTAATTTTCATGCATTTCAGACCGGGTGCATCGGGTGGTCGCGCCGGTGTGTTAGTAAATATAGCATCCGAGACAGGAAACATAAATCCCGGGGAAGGTTCTCTGGGATAAGTTTTTGTGTTAATTTTTTTGTTGCAACGTTGGGCTGCTTTGGCCAATTTTACGTCGCATTAAAATAATATACTTGAAAATAATATGAGTTCGAAAACTAGTACAGTTGGAGAGCCTCATTCTGCCAGATTAGCGCGAGAACAATTAGCGGCAGTAAAGAAACTTATCCCGGCAAAAGAATTATATAAGAAAAAGGTTCGAGCACACGAAGACACAGAATTTGGAATTACCGAGATATCGTCAAAATGGTTAAAGCCAGTTACCGAAACAACCGAGCGAGTCGTATATGGTGAGAAAAAAGATAAGGATATCATGAAAAGTGGAATTTATCCCATGTTGAAAGGTATCGAGGAACAATCACGAGTATTACCGGAACGATTAGCAATACTAGCACAACAACGCGGGCAACAACCAGGAGGAGGAAACCTGCAATTGGTTTTAAAATAAGTAAAGGAAAACCTGGAGAAGGAAAACCTGGAGTAAGAAAACCTGGAGTAGGAAAAAAAGCGTTCCATCTCGAGGATTTAAGAGGAAATTTCACCGAGGCGGGATGGGAAATAATATCACAGCCGCTCTCGACGCTGTATAGTAATATAGGTCAATTTGGTCAATTTGCGGAAGATTATTTTGATGGTCGAAGAGAATATCTGACTGATGAAGGGAAAAAAAGATACGCAAACCGTAAAAATTGGTATAATATGTTATATAAAGTTTACACGGGAAAATCACAGGCGAGAGAAACGGATCCATATTACAGAAGATTTTTAACAGCCGCAAAGGAAACGTATAATTATAATGTGCAACAAGCGAAAGAAGAAAAGCAACAAACGAAAGAAGAAAAGCAACAAGCGAAAGAAAGAAGACAACAGGAGAAAGAAGAAAAGGCTAAAACTTCACGAATAAGGAAAAAACCAAAATTAAAAGAAGATATTCAACCACAGGAAGAAGATATTCAACCACAAGAAGAAGATATTCAACCACAGGAATTAGGGGCCAGACCAAAAGTAAGAAGTCAACCTCAGGAACCAATAGTTCAACCAAGCGACTACAAAAAACCTGCGGACAAGGGAGATCGAGTATTAACTGATGAGGAAATTGCATCTCATTTAAGAGGAAAAGTTGATTATACTAAACCTGCTAATATTTATTTGAGAGAAGACAATATCGATAAGCTCAGTAACGATGACGAAAGATTAGATACCACTGCGAATTATACTCCAGCGAATAAAAGATACTACTTGAAAAAAGAGTATATTGATTCATTTGGACCAGGAACATGGCCGCAGTTAATTTATTTTGGTAGCTTAAGAAAGCCGATGGATTTATTCGATATCGGATATTCAAATTTTAAAAAGGAGGTCGATGAATATAAAGAAACAATTACACGAAGATCATCATTATCACAACATCCTAGCGGGGTACCAGGGGATCCTTATCCTAGACCAGGTACGCCACCACCACAAAATTCTAAAATAGGAAGCGGATATACCGTTTGCCCTGACAGCGTCGTCAACGATGTGTCTCGCCTTGAAATATTAATCGGAGGAAAGCGAGCTGGAAACAATTCTTCTGAAATAATCAACGAGGCCTCAGATATTTGTCAGCGATTGTTTCGCGGCGGTGTCATCGACTCCTATATTTACAAAGAACTCGTTGACGAACTCATCGATTAAAACAACACAATTGAAATAACATGATTGTTCACAAACATCAGCGCAGACCTAGACAGGTCCGCATAGTTAACTCTCGAATGCCTGTACACAAATATATCCACGGCAATGGAATCGGCGACATCGTTAAAAGTTTCGTTACGCGGGTAGTCCCTAAAATAGGACCCGCAGCTAAGCAATTCGCGTCAAAAGCAATAGGAAAGATTGGCGAGACTGTCGTTTCTGGTATTGGTAATTTGGCCACTAAAGGCTTCGATTTTGTCAGAGGTAAAATATCAAATTTAACGCGTAAAAAAAACAGCCTGTCAAATTACCTAGCACCAGCGAAATGCCCCCCGAGGTTAGTAAAGCCATAAACGACGCGGCAAATAAAAAAATAAATGAGCTAGCACAGGAAGTTGCTAACACAAATCTAGCACAGGAAGTCGCGAACACAAGTTTCATATCAGGCAGCGGTCTTCGTTTTAGATGAAATTCTTATTAATAAATGTTCGCACAAGTGTCAAACGAAGTGTTCGACATGGACGAGCCTGTAGTTAGAGACACATCCGTGCGTGATTTCCAGTATTTCTCGTACGACACAGTGACACCAAATGCGACTAATCGCGTTGAAATTCAAGTTCACGATACAACGAGATATTTTCTTCCATCTGAGGCGTATATCGAAGTTGTTGGGGAAATTAAGAAGGCGGATAATACCGACTATGGCGCAGATTTTAAAGTCGGATTTGTCAACAACGGCATCATGGCATTATTCAAGAGTGCCACTTACATGATCGATGGAAGAGAAATCGAGTCAATCACGGGCAACGTTGATATAGCAACGACGATAATAGGCCTAGCTAGATACTCGGATGATTTTACCAGATCGGCTGGTCCTAGTATGATGTTTGCCAAGGATAACTCTGATCACGCTGATCATCTCCCGTATAACATCGGTGTACCGAGAAATGCCGCTAATAATGCTGACGCCACAAACGTTGATGTAATGCTCGGCGCCAATGACAATTACAACCTCGGATTTGACATACGAAAAAAAATGTTAAAGGGAGATGATCGAAGATTTTCCTGTGCAATTCCGCTATCTCATATTTTTGGATTTTGCAGGCACTTCAGGAAAGTCATTTACGGAGCGAAACACACGATTTCTTTCGTTCGAGACGACACAGGCAATGACAGAGCCATCTGGCGAGAAGCAGGTGTGGCAGGTGATCGAGGCAAAATATTACTAACCAAATTTACTTTGTGGATGCCAGCGATAGTCCCATCGATGCTTGAGGAGGAAAAATTATTGTCATTCATGAATCAGGGTGGCAAGTCTGTCATGTCCTGGCTAACAACCACGACTGACTCTATCGACGTTAATATTAACGGAATATTTACTTGGCGAATTGCGTCACAACAAGGTGTCTCGGCACCTAGACACATCTTTGTTGCTCTTCAAAACGCAAATAGATATAATCAAGAACACAGTCACATGATATTCGATAATTTCGCAGCAACAAACGTGTCATTAAGGATAAATGGGCAACAAGAACCATCCGAAAGTAGTGAAGGGGGACACTTTACGGACAATGGGAATTAGCATTAAAAACACCCTTGGGACACTTTACGGACAATGGAAATTTAACATGGAGAAAAATCGTGGGACACTTTACGGACAAGGGGAATTAACATGGGAATAAATCGTGGGACACTTTACGGACAAAGGGAATTTAACATGGGAATAAATCGTGGGATACTATACGGACAAGGGGAATTTAACATGGGATTTTTTTTTTTTTTAAAAAAAAGTTTTTTTAAAATTTAAATTTAAATTTAAAAAAGGGGTAGGCAATTCAAAAGACTATCTCTTTTCGAGAAATATGGCTGGCCCTGAAAAGGGCCTTTGGGTTTTCTTCTTCTTCTTCTACTTCTAATTTCTCCTTTTCCTCCACCAATTTCTTATTTTATCTCCTACACTCTTCTTCTCTTTCTTTTTTTTCTTCTCCTCTTCTTTCTTCTTCTCTTCCTCCTCTTCTTTCTTCCTCTTTTCATTTTCTTCTTCTTTTTCAATTTTTTCATTCCATTCTCTCATCCTTATCCTTTCCTCTTCATCCTCCTTTTCCTCCTTTATTTCTTTCAACAGATCACTAATGATTACCTTCATTTTTCGTAAATTGTTTATCTCCATCTTCACTCTATGGGGACTATATGAGTAGTGATCCTCGTTTAGGTTAACCAACATTTGCTCAAACATTCCTAAATTGTCCATGACGTTTTGCAATTTTTCCATTTTGTTAAGGTGGTTTGAAGCCATCTTCTTTTTTTATTCTTTGCAGAATGGTTTCAACCACGAATACTGTGGGTTCTTATACAAAAAGCGCGGACGTGAAGGAAAACATCCCCTAAAAACATAAAATGGATCTTACCTAGATCATGACCCAACATCGCGCGTACGTGAAGGAAAACATCCCCCTACTTTCTCATTTCATATAATATAACCCTAACTATACTCTCCACATTTGCTAAGAAACCCATAATCTACTATTCACACCAACATACCTGAGCTCTTACAAACACACAAACACATACACTTCCACTATTAATAAAGAGTTAGTGTTTATTTTCACACTACTCTACCTACATACATTGGCAAATTAATAGTTATTTCTTTTCTAGAGTATTGGGTAGCCCTGAAAAGGGCTGTTTTGTTTGGAACTTCATGGGCACCTGGTTAATGGTGGCACCTTCCAGGCCTGGCGCCACATACACATCTTATCCCCCAGTTACTTTTTACCTTTTGAGGGGAGAGAGCAGAGGCAGGATATGTTGCTTCAGAATCCCAATTTTCACTCTCTGGGATTTTGAAATTTCTTCTCTCCTTTTCCTCCTCCTCTTCTTTGTTTCTTCTTTCCTCTTTATATCTTCTTTCTTCTTCTTCTTTGTTTCTTCTTTCCTCCTCTCTTATCCTTCCCTCCTCGACAATGGCTTCCGCGGCCAGTTCATTTAATATGCGCCTGGCATATTCCAGATGCACATGAAGCTCCAACAGTTTCTCAAGTCTCGTGTTCATTTTTGGTGTTGATCAATCAACAAGGGTAGCTCGACTGCCGAACGAGTTTCAATTTATAGTGAAAGCGCGGACGTGATGGAAAACATCCCCCTAAAAACATAAAATTCATCTTACCTAGATCATGACCTAAAACAACAACAACGCGCGGACCTAAAAGAAACACTCGCTCACTTTTTTATGCTACCCATCACTTCAATTGACTATCCACATACGCAAAGCAATCCAATCTAACCCCTAATATACACCTCAAACAACCCCAAAAACAAACATCATTTTAATCTACTATCCACACCAACCTACTTTATCACTTACAAACACAATCACACAAACTCATACGCTCACATTTTTAAAAGCTAGAGTTAGTTTTTATTTTCACACTACTCTACCTACATACATTGGCAAATCGATCGTTATTTCTTTTCTAGAGTATTGGGTAGCCCTGAAAAGGGCTGTTTTTTGTTTTGCTATGGCATTCTTTTTTAGTTTCTAAGAATGCGATGTCCTCTGAGGATAGACTTTCTGGCGATAGGTCTGCTTCTTCGGAAAGAGAAGAAGAATTCTTTGGTGTCGATACGACAATCCACAAAGCCTCTGTCAGCTTCAGGCTGTTGCTGCTGCTGTTGTTGTTGCTGCTGCTGTTGTTGTTGTTGCTGCTGTCTCTGAAGTCTGTACTTCTCTGTCCATTCTTCTTTTTCCCTGTTCATTTCTTCTCTGAAGAGCTCTTCTATCAGGTCTTCAGTGATTTTTAACATTCTCACATTCTCTATTTCTTCTGGCTTCGGTATCAGACTGTGTCTGACCCTATGCAGATTCACGTAGGCTTCGTTGAGCTTAGCTAGTTTGGAGCACATCTTCGTAGGAGGATGAGTCGACAATGGATGGCTAGACTGGGAACAACCCGGTTCTTAAAGTGAAAGCGCGGACGTGAAGGAAAACATCCCCACACGGTTTTCGAGCCGCAACGTTCATGAGAGGGATAGTAAGAAATGAAAGAGCATCAATCCAACATTCTTCTAGCTAAACAAACCACAAAGGCATTTTTTTCAAAACACAACATTTTTTATTCAAAAATCACTTAACACTAACTAACAACAACTCTAACAATAATCCAACATTATAACATCAAACAATTTTTTTCAAATTACAAACATTTTTTTTCTTCAAATACAATCTACTTTAAACAAGGCTGACAACGTTGTGAATGAAATTGTGATTTCCACTGTTGGAAATCATTAGGCCATTGATGGACACTACGTTTCCTAGCTTGAGACAAAAGATAAGCATAATGGTCACAAAACCATCGATCTACTTTCACATCGTTTCTAGCAGAAGAACGAGGATCGAAATGAGTCACTAAATGTTCTAAGGAATAGCCCAGGCTGCGATGATGCAGAAAATACACACAATATTGTCCACACACCAAGGAATCTGTGCCTTGTAATTTCACGTTATTGAATCGGGTGGTTTGAGCATTTCTTCTCATAAAGTCGATGATATCGTCTTCCAAAGGGGGCAATCCGTACGAATCGAAATATTCCACACAGCCTTCTTGAGGAAAGTAGACGGCTACCCAGTGGGTTCCTGGGAGATGACTTTCGTCCGTGTTGATCACGTAAGCTTGATGGTCTTTAGGTTTGCGATGAGGGAGTTCATCTTTAGCACAGACGACGGGATTCCAAGAAGACGTATACGAACTGTGGTTCAAAAGGTAATAAAGTTCCCAGGTATCCATTGTTTTGTGTTTGTTTTCTTCTTCACAGGTAATAATACGTCGTCAATTCGATCCTGACTTTTTGCTTGAAAATGTCTGAGGAATAAACGGTTATTCGTTCTGTTTCCTCACTCTGATTCAGGAGAGCTTCGATACGATGGATCTCTTGAGTGGTTAATGCTGGACAAGAATGTTCACGCAAGTCTTTATACCACTGGTGCAACACGTCTTTGTTCGAGATGAGACTCCAAGCTTCGTCCAGATACTCGTCCAATTTTTCTTCTTGACTCAACATCAGGCATTTATCGTGTTGAATTTGACTGGGATGATCGTTTTGACATCCATAGCAATTTTTCTTGATCAATTCCGTCATTTTGTCGACCAAGTGTTTGGCAAAACAGGAGACTAAATGGGCTTCTTGTTCTGGCCATCTTGACTTCATCATGACAACTTCTTCGTCTTTGTCTTGGGATCCTTCTTCCACGATCTCCTCACATTCCGTCTCCAAAGTTTCTCCACTTTGTAAAGAGGGATAACAGTCTTCCATGGCTTTCTAATAATCTAGAATGACTTCTCTCAAACTGTTGATTTCTATGGTATTATCGAATTCTGCATACAGGATGACGTTCACTGTCTCTGTCAGAGGATTTGCAAACTGAAGTTCCACACGAATCTGGCCAGATTTTATAGGGTGGAAATGTCCCTCGTCGCTGCCTTGGTCTGGAGTGAAATCGAAAGCCCACAAAGCATAGCCTCCGTCATAATCGTTGTACGTAATGCCGTGAGTGGTGTTGGTTCCTAACTGTCCGGTGGCTTCGTACAGGGACAAGTACGATCTCAAGTAATTGTTCTTGGCAAAGTCAGGTTCGAAAGGTCGGGTACACAAGGTCTTGCCATCACGACTGACTTCGATTTTCTTTACGTCGAAGTGTTGAAAGTTAAAAGGATTTTGATTGAAGGCTCCGTTGAAGGCTGCATTCGAGACCATACCAAGGATCAAACGTTTGGGTAACTGTCCTTGGAACAGATGATCTTCGGTTATGGATTGTAGTCCAGCAGAAATGGTGAACGTTTTCACTTCCACACGTCGGATGGGATACTTGGCTGTCGTTCTGCTCAACGTCTGACTGATGTCGTTTGCCACTTTGGGTAACACTTCCACGCGCCGTACGTAGAGTCTGGCTTGTAGGATTGTGCTTTTAGGATTGCCACCTTTAGTAGCATCACTATCAGCCAACAAATGGAAAGCGGCACTGCTGCGATTCAGTCTCAGGCGCACATTGACACCGTTCAGCAAATATTTCTCTTGCAACCACATGTCCAAATGCAAACGATCCATCAGTTCTAAACTCTTTCCACCTAGGATTTTCTTTTGTCTTTCCTCAAAGCCGTCATTGTCTTTTTTTAATGTGTTGAACTCGTTCGCTTCGTCAGGTTCCCACAGCACACAAGCATTGAGATGAGTATCCTTGGCATCTATTCCGTACGTCAAGAGATTTTCCAGGTAGGCACGGTAAGGGTAAGTATCCATGCTACTGCTGACTAGTTTGTTATTCAAGTACAAGTCCACTGAGCTGAACAAGGAATGCATGAAATTGTTGACGGGAGCTATATTCTCAGTGTCTTCTACTGCACCATCCTCCTTATCTAGAACTTGGACTTTCAGGTACAAGTAACTGCTATTCAGATCGATGTAATCTTCGGGCTGTCCTTTGATTTCAAACTCGATGGGAGCTGAGGCTGTCAATGAGGAGACGGGATGAAATTCCACCCATTGGGATTCTTGCATGGTCATCATGGTGGGGGGCATGGCAAACAGATCCAGTTCCGTCTTGGAACAAGCGCAAGACTCTCGGTGCATCATTTTTTGTTGTTGCTGTGTTTCAATAATCGAAAACGTCTAAGTCTCGAACGGTTCTTCTTTTCTTGGCCTTTCTCGCTTGAAGTCTGGTGAAAGGGTGTTTTCTTCTTCGTCGTCTCTTTCTGCCTTGTCCTTGCTGAATGCTTGACTCGGTAGCCTGCAGGGCATTTATAGGTGTGTCTCGTCGGCCTAAAATGTCTTTGCCCGTTTGCAGCAAGACATTTTTGCCTGCCCTCATGAAGGCTTCTTTAGGGTTCTGTTTGTCGATGATGACATTTTGGAGAAATTCTTTGCCTTGTGTCAGTGCCGCATCTTTCAAGGCGTGCAATCCTCGTGTCACCATCGGTTTCAACACTGGGGCCACCGAACGAAAGGCCGATTTTAACATGTCTCCTAAACCGTGTCCTCGCTGTCGAGCCACCCCTTGGTACACTGGATACATGACTTACTTACGAGTCGTGAGAGAACCGTTTTCGAAAATGGAGTTTCACCGTGACTTTTCCTTTGTTAGTGAATGGAATATTTTGTCCCAAATCTCCTTTTATAGTAATGTTGACCGTGTCCAAATACGACTTAGTGACCGGCAAATAGTGAGGATGGACAAATTCGCGGTGGACGTGATAAGTGTTTCCACCTTCCTCGTCAGCGTTTGTGGCAGAATCCACTTTGAAAGGAATGACACGCAGTAACGGTACGGAGGTGTGTCCCACCACGTTGTATTCCACCACATCGGAGTACACGAACATCAAATTCAGTCCTTGGTTCAGTTCTACCGGGGTACGAAAATACTGGCCAAAAGTCACGTTGTCGAAAATGACTGGTAATTCGGGTGATGTTTTTCGTTCTAAGTTCTTCCTCAGCTCCATGTCCCCGCCCAACATGTCATACAATTCAGAACAAAATATAATGGACACGATTTTACTTCGCTCAAATTTCATCAAGAAGCGACGAGCTACTTTGTGGTACTCCATGGTGACACTTTTGTTCCTGAAATTGTCCTTCTTAAGAACTTCCCCAAACACACCATTAAACTTGGAGGCTATGGCGCTGACCAAATGATGACCACTGAAATAATAGCCTGGGGGAATCACAAAGTTGTAGGTCCACGTTTTAAGTTTCTCATCATAGGTTTTATTGTCATATTTGACATTCTTATCCAAGTACTCTTGCAATTGCTCGTCATGAACTTCCACCGTAAAAGTATTTTGCTGGGCAATGACATTGAGGACTTGGGTCGGGTGAATCATTTCTACTAAAGCCACTTCCCAATGGGCTTCGTGATCTAAGGGGATGGCTTAAGGTAATTTGGCCGTGTAACAGCACAACGTGTTGTTGGGAAACACCTCCATGGAACTGTCACTGGGTAAGGTTAAGTAAAATTGGTTTTGGTGACTCATAATTCCAGAGTTCTGTGGCTGTCCGAGGGAATATTAGTGGATGTCAGAGGTGTGTCTCCGCCCAAAATGGGGTTCTGATTGTGGTTGGACTGGTGACTGGCACTGGCACTGGACACAACGTTCCCGTTCGAGGAGAATTTCAGGGAGGGATTGGGAAGTAGGTAACCGATGCAACTGCTCAATAAAATGGTCCACAATTGTTTGTCTCCTTGTTGCAAACTCAAATTGGCGATGGCTGCTCCGATGACACAATACACCACGAAGATTTGGCAGAAAAAGACGATTTGCGTTTTAGGCACACGTTCTCCACACCACACCCACAAGGGTTGTTTTTGTAAATCTTGCACAGAAGAACTAGGGGAAGAAGGACTGGTCGACGTAGCTGCGTCTGATGTGTGAAAGGGCATGATGGTCACTTCTTCTTTTTATAGTCGATGACTTGCGAAGCGTCGATCCAAGAATCGAAACTGGGTGGATATCCTTTCCAACGTACTTTGACTTCTTTGACACGTCGTTTGCCCACTTTACGGGTTCTGCGTTCCAGAATGCTTTCGATGTCGTACACGTCGTCTTCTTTTTTGGTGACACGTTGTAACTCGGGCAAATAAAACGTTCCTTTGAGTACTTCTCCGTTCATGTCTTCCAATTTATAGACGGTAGGATGACGGCCATGCACTCGTCCAGTGACGCGAAACAATTCGGTCGTCCAGTTAGGTAAGTAACCTTTGTCGAAAGTGCGTTTGGTTTTGCCAATGCGCACCCAATCTCCTACGGTCAACTCTCCACTTTTCTTAGGGACAGCCCTCGTCGGGGACGTACCGAACAGGCGCTCGAACACCAGCACTTCGTTGTCGGGAGTCACGTCTTGCGGGGCACGTCCGATGCTTCGATGGTAAGATTGGTTGTACGCTTGCACCAGGTGCGGTAAGATGTCGATGTACTTCAGAGTGTGGTGATGCGTAAAATATTTCCACATGCGTTCTTTCAAAGTGCGTTGAAAACGCTCCACGATGCTGGCTTTGGTTTCGGGATTCTCGGTGGTAAAAAAATGAATGTCACGTTTCTTTAATTCTTTTTGGAAAGCTTGGTTCAGAAATTCGGTGCCTTTGTCCGTTTGCCATCGAAGAGGGTGACGACCGCTTTGTTTCAACACCCGTTGCAGGGCTCGCACTAACTCGCTGCTCGATTTGGAAGTCAAAGGCACGACCCAGGCAAATTTGGAAAAGACGTCGATGACACAAAACAAATATTTGTAACCACGATTGTAGCTAGCCAAATGAGAGACATCGGCTAAATCGGCTTGCCATTGATGATCGATACCTTCCACTCGGGTGCGACTTCTGGCAAACTTGCGTCGAATGGGTTTGTGTAAAGTGTAGGTAGTTTGTTCTTGTAACCATCGTTGCACTTGAGGTAAACGGAGACTTTTCAGTCGGGTTTTGGCAGCACGATACAATTTTTGAACTCCTGCGTAACCTGCAGGATGGGAGGGATCGTAGTAAATGCTAGCTAAGACTTTTTCCATTTTTTTTGTGTGGATTGGTGTCTTAATAAGGCACCCACTCTTGGAAGAGGCTACTCTTTTTCTCTTGGGGTATTTTCTTGGATTGCAAGGCTTTGCGTGTGCGGCCAGCAATAGGTGTCGAAGAGGAGGAGGAGGATGTCTGAGCGGGGGATATCGGTTCTTGTTTCACTTCTGTTTTCACTTCTGTCTTCACTTTCTTTTTCTCTTGTGAGGAAGAAGGGGTGGCCATCATCTTTTTAATCCATCCAATTCTGGAGGTAGGTGGTGTTGTTAACTTGCGTACTTTTTCTGGTGGAGTTTGAAACCCTTCTTCTTCTTCTTCTTTTCCTTTTTCTGTCTTGACCACTGGTACTGGTACTGGTACTGGTACTGGTGATGGTGCTGGACTTTTCATCAAGGTCTTAAAATCTTTCAGAGTGGGTAAAGCTGTTTCGTCTAAAGCTTTCTGGTGAAAGAGTTGCAGTCTTTGCAAGAGTTGACCGTACTTTTGCGATTTTTCTGTTTCGGACAAATCTTGGCGATCCAGCAAGGATTGCAATTCGTGTTGTAACTGGGACATTTCGCTCAAATTGGGATTGGGAGGTAAATGCGGGGTGCGTTGTTCTTGCCACCGATGGTATTCCATCCATCGTTTGTAAGGCACTAAAGCTAGTTTTCGTCCTTCCATGGGTTGTCAGGGGTGAATTCTGAGATCTTGGGACTTCCGAAGGCCTTTTTATCTTGCTCCCATCAGTCCTCCCAACATGGTTCCCAAGACTCCTTTCAGTATGGGGCCTAACAAGAGAGGTAAAATGCCTCCACGTTGGACCAACATCTTCTTTTTTTGACGAATGGGAATTTTCTTTTGAACCATTTTCCGAAGAACGTGACGATGTTTGCCTAAGCATTGTTTCTGGTGTTTGGACAAAGGGATCGTGCCTTTCAAAACGTTCAAACAACATTCGCACACGGTATCGATGACCTCTTTGGAGGCCGTTTGAATGAGTTTTTTTCGTAGGGGTGGAGAAGCTTTGGACAGGACAGATAACAGGTCCCCATGTTTGGCTAAACGTGGTGGTAGTCCTTTCCTTTTCTTTCCTTGGGGTTTTCTGGAGGGTGACATCTTTGAGTCTTTAGGAGCACCTAAAAACACTGATACCCTACTCGGTCACAGGCCTTTTTTATACTGGAACGCGTCGCCACTGATTGTCTTTACGTTTTATCAGTTTGAGGACAGGCATGACACGTCGTGCAGGGGTACGTAACGGACTAAATCGAGCCAGTTCTTGCTTGGACAAATCCAGTAAACTTTGTAACATGCCCGATCTTTCTTGAACTTTGATTTTGGGAGAAGGTACTTTGTGAGCAGCAGCCACTGCCGCTAAATGGGAAGGTCCTGCCACTGGGGAAGTTCTTTTGGGGGTCATCAACGGAGAAGTTCTTGGTGTGATCAACGTCTCCAAGTACTCTTCAGTTCCTGGTGACATCAACGGAGAAGTGGACAAACGTGAGGCTGCCGGAGACGTTGTGGCAGGTCGTGGTTTGCGAGTGTAAGGTTGCGTCCTGGCCGAAGTGCCTCTCTTGCGACTAGTTTTCTTCTGTGGACTTTTCTTTTTTTGAGGACTTTTTCTCTGTTTCTTTTTCTGGGGGCTTCTTTTCTTTTTCCGGGGTGATGGTGGTGGTGTCTGGTAAGAGGAGGGTCCTGCCACTGGAGAAGTTATTCTTCTTGGGGACTTGGTCTTTTTCTTTTTCTTCTTGGGGCTTCGTTGAACTTTTGTCTTGGGGATAACTTTGGGGGCATTAGGATCCCATCTTAAGAGTGAGCGAATGATGACCCCTCCTAGAGTACCGCTCCCTCCAGGTTTCAAAATGATTTGTTTTTTGGTTTGAGTGTCGATGCGGGGATCGGCCAGTTGGACCAAAGCGACTTTGTTTCGATCGAAAAAGCGTTGGGTTTGATGAGGAATCTGAATGATTCCTTGGAGTAATTGACGTGCCGTCACCGTGAACCATCGTAAGACTTCTTTGAGACTAGCTTCTAAGACACGGGCTCGTGTTTGTGGATCTTTTTCTCGGCTGATGCCATACAAGGCACGAATCAATTTGACGGGAAGATGTGACTGAAGGGACGTCATGTTCACACTGTGTGAGACAGACGAAAAAGGGTCCGAGGTTTTTATAGATTTTTTTCATGGGAGGAGTGAAATGAAGTCGAGGACGGAGACGTGTACAGGACAGGTCCTCCGTCTTGGCACCAGTGGTGAAACAAGTGGGTACGAAATCGCAAATCCTCGGGGGTCGTAGGTTTCAAATCGACGAGTAAATAGGCGTGTGGAGTTTGAGTGGCATCGTCGTACGCCTGAGTCAGCCAAGGCGTTCCTAACTGTTTGACTAAGACTTGCACTTGCGATTTATCTCGAGGGCTTTTAAACAAGACCACGTAATGCGCATTGAGACTGATGGTGCGATGGGCTTTACTTTGTTGAAACAAATTTTGGGTGATGTAAACGACACTGGCATTACGGTGATGCCCTTTGCGCGTGAACCACAATTTAATTTCTTCTTCGTCTTCTCCTAACATGTCGTCGAAAATGACCAAATGGGTTAGACGGGAGTCAGAGACGATGCCATCGTCTTCTTTAGGAATGCCTTCCACAAACACGATGGAATCGCCTTGACTTTCACGCAAGAGGCTGTACGCCGATTGCCACTCTTTGTAACACCACACGATCCGTTGAGGTGGCCGATCGATCAAATGATGTTTATGTTCGATCAAACGTTTGACGAATTCGGTTTTGCCCGAACCGCTAGGTCCAGCAATGAGCATGTTAAAGGGATGGCGAAGATACAAAGCCTCCCAACTGGCACGATCTAAGTGTTCGTCGATGACTTTGACAGTAGAGGAAGAGGGAGCAGAGACAGCAGAGGTAGCCATGGTATGAGAAATGTCACTTGTGACACGAAAAAACAAACAAGACAAGAGTTTATATACTTTTTCAGAACACGTTTATTGAATGTTTTTTTCAAATATGAACACGAAAGACAAAATACATACAACCCAAATAGTGATGTACAGGAATATAAAACACAGCAAAGCGATCAAAGTGGAATATAAACAAGTGTCTGTACAACATGTTTTGGTTAACCAAGATGTCCTAGGGACAGTGTGTAATGTTCTTACAGTTTCTACATCAGGTATTGTCACACAAGTGTCCTCCCGGAATGACCTTTCAGGCATGTCCATGACAGTCCTGTCCTGAAGCGAGTGGTTGTTCTCGGTGACGGGTTCTTCTGGCACCGTCACTAACACGGGTTGAAAAGTAACTTTTTTCCTTGAACAACTCTTGTGCATACTGGGCCACTTCTTGGGTCCAAACCTCAAAACCCCCCTTTTTCCAATCACGAACATCTGTCCAATGAGGGTGTAAGTCACAAGCTACACACACATCGTCATACACGTCTTGGGTCGCTAAAAGTTGACGAATCTTTTTTTCCTGTTGAGGTCGAGAAGTATCCAGATGAAAACGCAAGGCTTTGAACAAAAGGAGTTTTTCGTGACCATTTAAGGCCATGGAGGTGGTAAGTACTGATCGTAAAGAGTCCACAAAGAATCGGCTGGTAAACGAAATCCCAGAAAACAAGTCACTAAGACACACACCACTTGTCGTCCAAAATTGAATGGATACAGTTCTTGTAATAATTGATGGTAATGATCCACGGTTTGAATATGGTCATTGAGTTCCTTCCACGGAATCTGTTGGATGACATGTGACATAAGTCGTGGCATGGCAGCCTGTTTTTATAGTCTCTTTGTTTCGGAAACAATACACGTACTTTCTAGCCAGAGATCTTCGTTCTCCAGTAGGGAATCTAAATCTTGCATACTGTAACCGAAACTTCAGAGTTCGTTTAGAAGTTTCCTCTTCCTCTAAGTAGATTCCACGTAAAATATGTTGATAATCCTTTAACTTGTCTTCCTCAATGTATTGCTGTAGGTGAATCTCGAAGTAACCAAAATAATGAACGTTTCGATCATTCACTAACTCAAAGTGTTGAACAAGGTCTGACCACTGAAACAATTTCTGACGAATCAGTTCTCTTATACCATTCAGGTACCAGTGGTTAAAGATCTGGTGACGTAACGGATGCAATTGTTCTTTACGTTTGACTTGTATTTTCACCAGCTCTCGGTAAATGCGTTCTCTCAACTCCACAGGCAAAGCACGAATGTTCTCTAGCAAAGTATCCATGAATAGGTCATACTAAATCCTCTTTGGTCTGACACAAGAAATGTACTCTTTGCACAAACATGGTTTCACTTCAGTGTCGAATTTAAATCGTTGAGTCACTAATCTACACATGACAATTCGTTCAGAAGTTTCCTCTTTCACCAAGTTGACATTGTGTTCAAGATGTTGGTAATTCGTTAACTCTTCCTCTGGAATTCGATGCAGTACGTTTACAATGATGTAACTACAATCGTCCATACCAAACCAATCCTTTTTAAAACTAGAGGATCGTTGATCAATGTCTGTCCGATGGAACACTTTCAATTGAATCAATCCTTGTATAGCCTTCAGGTACCAGTGGTTCAAACACCGGTGACGTATCGGATGCAATTGTTCTTTACGTTTCACTTGTATTTTGACCAGTTCTCGATAAATGCGTTCTCTCAACTCCACAGGCAAAGCACGAATGTTCTCTTGTAAAGTATCCATGAAACAGATGATTATGGTAAAAAGTTACTTCAATGTCTCGGTCCCACTAAGGGTAAGTAATGACAATTCGGTGACCATCGAGCATGTTCAACGAAGGCCGAATCTTGCGGTTCCCAGTGGTGAAGTGACACACCGCAACTGAAGCACTTGACTTTATCTCCTTCGCCCAAGTAGAAAAATCCGGCTCTGGCTAATTCTTCGGGGGTCGGTCCTCCCAGATACTTTGGCCATTTTCCTTTGAACGATTGAAGACGATTTTCAAAGTCGCAGTATTCCGACGAACGCACAGGAAACGAATATTCGTTTTTCACAGGTTCGTTTCGATGAGGGTTGAGTGAAATGGGTAGGAGTTTGCTCAGGGCTGGATGACATCCGTAGGGAGGTAAACGTGAAGGTCGACATTCCCCTTTAAAACGAAACCCAGTAAAATGTCCAAGAGGACGAGCAGCATCGCTTTCGCATCCCACAGGTTTGACACGCACAGCATCACTTTCCATGACAGGGGTAGGGGTACTAAAGTTCCCATGATGCTTTACGGCATCGCTCAGGTCACAAGGTACAGCATCGGTCCCATCGCAAGGCTCACAATCGCACTCGTCTGCAAACTCCGTTACGCAATTACAATGGTAACCACATGGACAATCGCAGTTTCCTTCCGGACATTTTCCGTCGCAATGCCTGGGTCTTATCCATCCAATATTAGTCACACTAGAGGAAGATACAACTTTTTTACAATCCCCAAACTGGAACGATGTCTTTTTCAAAGTATTCATCTTGTTCGCTCGGTCTTGGTAGTCACAATGAACTATCGATCTTGACCATAGCCCCCTTTTTATACTAGTCGCAATGCAGTCTCCAGCTTGTAGATCTTTCCTTTTTACGTTTTTTATGTCTTGTTTCGGAAGGTACCGTCTCTAAGGTACCGTCAACATTGTACCGTAGTGTAATGGGTGGAAAGGCCATAGAAAGGTAAGGGCAGTGAGGAGACCATCGAGTATGTTCCAGAATAGCTGAATCTTTATAGATACATAGATCCATTCGTAACTTCAGTCCGCAAGCGAAAACACTGTACCTCGTATCCCAATCCTGACTCAGGTCCCAAGTAGACAAATCCTGTTCTAGCTAAAACATGCGAAGAAGGTAATCCTTCCCTATCCGTAGGCCATTTCTGAAACGTGTCCAATCGACGGGCACAATCACAATAGTCAGGTAAGAAGACTGGAAAATGGTAGGGTTTTGAACTTGGAGTTCTCATCGGGTTTCTCACTCGATTCTTGCTGTGGCGAAGTCATCTTTCTGGTGGGGTAACTATCCTCTTACAACCAATGTTTTATACCAACGTGTCCATACGGTAAGGTGAAATGATTGGGAAGTCGAACTCGCTTCTGGTACACGATTTGATAGACTTTTTCCAAAGGTCGACTGACGATGTGGTGAGTGGGTAAACGTACAATCTTGTTCGGTTGGTGAGTGGTCACTTTAAAGTTTCCATCCTCTCCCGATTGCAAGGCTTCTTTCAATACCCCAAAGTTGACCACTCGACTGGTACGATAATTCAGAGTCAGTCCTTTCACTTTGCACGTCGTGTGCACTTCTCCTTGTTTGTCACGGTATTCGTAGCCGTAATTTTTGGGACCGCCACTGACGAAACTTAGAATCTTGTCGTCGGGATGTTCGTCTGTCCAGGCTCCTAAACGGTCTCCTTCGATGTTAGGGTGATGTTGAATCGGGTGATGGATGTAAATGCAACTGTCCGTGTCAAAGTACAGGACGCGTTCTTCTAACAGTTCTAAAGCTTCGTACAATTTTAAGCGAGCATGGGCTGTCACGTAAGCCGCAATGATGACATTTCCAAAAGGGTCGTCTTGCACAAAGTCCAGATCTTCTTCGTAATTGACCAAGATCAAATTCTCTCGAACGACGTCCACGTGTTTCATGTATTTGGTTTTGTCGTGAATCATCTGGAAGTAGCGGGAAGGTTCTGTCAAATATTCCGTCTTGGGTAAACACGGTCGTTGTGCCATTTTGCCCCACAAGCAATTTAACATCACTTTGGCAAACGATCGCCTGCCTTCGTTTTTCTCGATGTGGTCTAAAGTGATACCTTCTTGTTCGTAATATTTCTCTTTGAATTGTATTTGGTCTTTGGGAGTGTGACACCAGGAAGGATAGCCGCTGGCTTCTTGTTTCAGTTTCAAAAAGGCATCCACGTAGTCGGCGAAAATGCCTTTCTGCGTGGGGTCACCCTTGCGGTATTGTTGTGTCTTGGGAAAGTGGCAAATTTCGTACACTTCTAACAGTTGGTATCCCATGTCCAGAGCTTTGAACAATTCTACGCTGACCCAGGTTCCCGTCAAGGCACGTTCTTCCTGGCTGTGCTGACAAGGTTGGTCTTGGTTGCACGTTTCGGCACAAGTACGGCACAAGGGGAAACATCAGTTTGCCTTGACAATGGTGAGGTAAGACGGGGTGGTATAGGTTCGTGGGAGGCAAAACTTTGCACTTGATCAAGCCTTCGTATTGTCGAATGTTTTTCAGGTCGATGTGTTCCGTCAGCAATTGCGGGTGCCCTACGGGAAAACGACAATATTTGCACACGTAGGGATACAGCGAACACACGTCCAAGTATTTGATTTCTTCTCCTTTCTCTTCGTCGGCTTGGTACAGCAAACAGGTGGCATTGGTCTTCCTCCGTACAAACTATCCCTCGGGTTCAGCGGGTCCACGAACTGGTAACTTTCCACGAGGCGTTTAAACTCGGGATCGGTTTTCATACGGTGATCGTACTCGTGTTCCCACATTTCCACCACTTGGTATCCTTGCTGTTCCAACTTTAGGCGCCGCTGACAAGTGTCCTGGTACAAGTCTTCCATGGTTCGTTGCAAAAACTGATTTTTAGTGCCACGGTCAGGGTAACAGACGGGACATCCGTGAAATAAGCAACCGTTAAACTCGTACACGATCTTGGGGTTTTCTAAGTCCCAGCCATCGACCGAATACGTTCCGATGGTCTTTTCGCCCCCTCCGTTGCGGGCATGCTGAATCCACTTGTCTTCCTTGTCGCACAAGTAATGTAACAACGTAGGGCTTTGACCGAGTATTGACGTTTGACAAAGTGGGTCGTTTGAGGACTGATGACCGCCACGGTCTTTTCAGGCATGAATCGTTGTCGATACACTAAGGAACACGCTTTGGCAATGGTGCAAGCTTCTTTCAAAGGATCGACCCCTCCGTGTTCCATGAAACAGTTCTCGAAATTTTCCACAGCAACGCCGTAAAATGTCCACGTCGGAACGACAATACTTTAGCATTTCTTCCTGAAAGTCGAAAGGGTCCGAGGCGTGAGCCTGGTACCAAGCGTAGAAAGCTTCTCGTTGTTCGGTACGCATGTTGTCGGGGTCGTAATAGTGAGCCTCAGGCAAATGGGGTAGAACGGCATGTTGATTGGCTTCCGTATTGAAAAAGTGTGGAAAGTACCCTTTAGCCATTTCTGTCATTCCAAACGTTTTAGGCATTCGACTCAAAGGCATGGCCAAGTAACTCATCGAATCTTTAAACTGCACTTGTCCCACTTGCATGAAATGATTTTGGCTCCGTTCAAAGTCAACTTTAGGACGCTCGGTGCCTTGTTCCGTATAGTGCCTCAAAAGAAACTGTCCATCGTATCCGGAGAAATTGTGAGCCATCACCGTGGCATGACGATGGACAATCTCCGTAACGTTCGATGTCCTCTTGGCTCCACGTCTACGACGGGGTCTAAGGCCCATTGGGCAAAATCGGCTAACGTGTTCGGTCCCCGAAAGATTTTTTCACGCCCTCCGGGTATCTTGCTGCAGTGAGGGCAATGACTGAAGATAGGTTCTTGAATGCACTTCTCGCACGCTCGATGAGCCACGCAGAAATTAGGAATGTGAATGCCAGTTTCTTGCATGCATTCGAAATCGAAAAAGATGAAATTGCCTTTCTTCTTGTGACCGTCCTCTTTCTCTGGTGGGGGTTGGTATTTTTGCACGTAACATTGGTGTTCCAAGTCCACGATGTGGTGACAAATGTGACATTTTTTCTTTCCTCGACATACGTGTGCCTTGGTATTATTGGTACGTATGACTTGTTCACACGTAGAGCACAATCTCAGCAGTTGACAAGCGCATTTCTTCTGTGAACCTTGCGTTTTCAGATGTTGTTGGTAACAGGTAGGGCTGACAAACGTGCGCAGACAAGTGGAACAAGGCACTGGTTCTTCGCTCAGACAGGGTGAAGAGGCCAAACATCCTGTGCATTTCGATCCACAATGCTTGTGTTGCTCTCGATTGTTATAACCATGGTCACATTTCTCACAGTAATAACCGTATTTCAGGAATCCGGTGATACTGGTAATGGTATCGAAATGTTCATCGTGATAATAGACATGAATGTATTTTCCGTCCTTAAAGTCTTGGCCTCGAAACAACAGAGGTCCGCGCACTTCTTGAGGGTGCACTTTCAAGGTGTAGCGTGGAGCTAGGGCATCTTGCAATTTTTGCATCTCAGGAATGCCACAGGGTGTGTCTTTGGACAGGCCAGCATTGTTGCAACAGGAGTTCTGCTTCGTTTCGTTGCTTGGCTCGATGGGAACGTTGAATAGTGTCCCAGGTTCTTTTCCATTCTACCGTGTCGTTCTTGTCGGCATAGGTTCGTCCCACCACGATGGCACGGGCTAAACACATCTGGTCATGAGAGTTGTTAATTCGGACGAGACTCTTTTTGGTGTTGCGAAGGTCGTCCACCAATAACATCTTTTTGCGTCCTGTCCCTTGAGTATGAGAGACGTGGGTCATGTCCAGTGTGGCTTTACCATCGGTGATGTCAAACTGATCATTAGATTGTTGTACGTGTTGAATCTTGTCCATGACTTTGGAAGCAGTCAATTCTGCAGGGGTGCTAAACTCGATCCAAACAGGGGATTTCAAACCGTCGTGTTGTATGGAAAGTCTCAAACGATCGTCTTCTTTGGGTTGACATTGTCGCTTGAGTGCAGTGAGCAAAGAATCCCACACCTCAGTGATGAACACTTCTGCTTTCTCTAACGGCACTTCAGCCTTGAAATCTTTAAACTTCACCGTGTATTTGTAAGCCGTGGTTCTAAATTTTCTAGAGGAGCGCTTTTCCGTCTCTCGAATGTGATAGTACTTTTCAGGGTTGACAAAGGGTGGTGAACTTGGTTTAGAGGGTTTGGATTCTGGTTCACTCATGTCCTCTTCAAAATCACTGGCATGAATTTGTGCCAAGATTTCAGCCCTGGTACGAGGCGATAGATCACGTTTCTGCCTCTTACTTTCTTCTTCTTCTTTCTTCTCAAATGAATGGGATCGTTTCATCTTGAAAGCAAAAAGTCAAATGACTCAAGTTCAAACACCATAAACTACTTTATAGTCCTGGCAGACCAGCGTATATAAAAGGGTGTGTGTCTTGTCCTTTCACTATTCATTTCACTCTCAAGCCGAGCACAACGATGGAAGAGACTGACCAGATGGAACGTTTCGTCAGAGCTTTGCGAGGGGTCATTAGAAAATTCTCTTCAGACCAGCCTACGGACTACTCTCCTTCCTTTAGAGATAAAAGTCAAGATACTTGCTATATCTGTCAGAAGAAAGGGCATTGGTCTTCAGAGTGTCCAGACCGTCAAAAAAGAAAAAAAACAGGGACTAAAAGAGACAAAAGTGAAGATACCTGTTATTATTGTCAAGAAAAAGGACATTGGTCTCCAGATTGCCCAAAAAAGAAACAAGAGGAGTCAGAAGAAAAGAGGAATTCTTCAGAAGAAGAGAGGGATTCTTCAGAGGAAGAGAGGGATTCTTCTGAGGAAGAAAGAAGACAGGTGAAGAAAAAGAAACAGGAGAAAAAAAGAAGAAGGGAAGAAAGCGAGGAGGAAGAAGAGAAAAAGAGTGTGACGGTGAAGAAATTCAAAAAACAGAGAGACTAAACAAGGAGAAAAGAAGAAGTCAATGAACTTATTATTAAAGTGTTGTGTTATAAATTGTGAATTGGATTGTAAAAAATGGAGAAAAGAATAAATGAATGATATAAGGTAAGTGTCTTTGAGTTGTGATTTTAAAATAAGAAGCTACACTCACGCACTCATACACAGACACGTACTATAAGGGTAAAATGGGTGAGTTTTTTTGAGTTATTGGCAAATTGAAATTGTATTTCTTTTCGAGAAATGTGGGTGGCCCTGAAAAGGGCCTTTTTTCTTCATGGTGTAGGGGTGAGTTTAAGCAATCAATTTTAACTGCCTTAAGCCTTTGCCACGGCCAAGGCCTACTTCTGGACTGCGTAATGTTGATGATGATGATGATTGGGTTGAAATCACTAAGGGTGGTACGGTAGGCTTAGTCACAGGGTTGACATGTTTGGCTCGGGAAGGTCGTATTCTCTTCGGTCGTGATAAAGAAGTCTGATACATTTGTTTCAGACTTCTTAACTCCGCTAAAATGTCCAACAGTACCGTGACCGTTTGATTTTCACCCTCTTGTTTCTTTGCTGCTACTTCTTCTTGCTGTTGTTTATTTCTTACCTCTTCTTCTTCTTGTTGCTGTTGCTGTAGGAGAAAAGCCTGTTCCGCTTCCTTTTGTCGTTGTATAAATTTCTCCAATTCTTCTTTCTGTCTCTGTCTAAAATTCTCCACTTGCGGTAATGAAGAAAGTAACGAAGGTTCCGGAACAAATTCTTGCGAGGAGAGAAAATCCACAAAATCCCAATTCACCTCTTCTGAAAGTAAGTCCGAGTTCCCTTGGGCAGTCTCCCCTGCTGGTGCACCCCAATGGACCGTTTTCTGAGTTTCCGTCATGTTGAATCACTGTCGCATAGACTGACTACACACAAGCGCTAGCGAATCTATATTGACTACGTGACGTCACAGACTGCTCTCTTCGGATTGGATGCGAGCTGACTGAATTCTGTAACGCGTGTTCGGATTGGTAAATGAACTCAATCCGTTTCAATCCTTCCTCCGCCTATAAATAAGCGCCGTTCAATGCATTGATTCACCTGTTCTCGTCGCTTCAAGATGTGGACTACAGTTGAGTCATCCACCCTTGTGTCTTCCATGATGTTTCGGACAGACTTGCTCATGTATGTCCGATCGAAGTGGACCGTTGTCCACAGGACAAACACCAGCCTGTGGATACGTAGGATCTACGTCGAAAGACAAGGATGCCTGAAAAGAGTGCTGATGTACGGACCAACAGTAAGACGCAGCCTAAGGACAAGAAGAAGACCAATGCGGTGCCATTTATGTTAATGAATACATTAACATAAAACCCAAAGGCCCTTTTCAGGGCCAGCCATATTTCTCGAAAAGAGATAGTCTTTTGAATTGCCTACCCCTTTTTTAAATTTAAATTTAAATTTTAAAAAAACTTTTTTTTAAAAAAAAAAAAAATCCCATGTTAAATTCCCCTTGTCCGTATAGTATCCCACGATTTATTCCCATGTTAAATTCCCTTTGTCCGTAAAGTGTCCCACGATTTATTCCCATGTTAATTCCCCTTGTCCGTAAAGTGTCCCACGATTTTTCTCCATGTTAAATTTCCATTGTCCGTAAAGTGTCCCAAGGGTGTTTTTAATGCTAATTCCCATTGTCCGTAAAGTGTCCCCCTTCACTACTTCCGAAGATACATTGATTAATTTTGAAAATTACTCGACAGCCCGCGCATATCATCGCTTGTTGTGTTTCATGGGTCGCGATCAAAATATCGATACCGGATTGCAAATATCGCAGCTGGATTTCAATAAATTTTATCCTATCTATTACTTTTCCCTGGAACATCTCGATTTGGTAAAACAATCCGTCGTTGATATTCATTTCAAAGCCAGAATTAACACAGCTGGACCAGCTAGGGCAATCGCGGTGATTCTCAGCGATAGAACAATGATCTTGGAAGGAATCAGCGGTAGAATGAGAATCATCGACGCTCCTGTCGAGAAAATGTAACAAAATCGAAGATTTCTAAATTTAGATTAAACGATTATTAATATGCCGTACGAACACGTCAGCGTAACTCTGACCCCGGGTCAGATGAAAAAACTCCAAACAGCAACAGCAAAGCGATGCGGTGTGAAATTAACCCTGAAAAACGATCAAATTCAGGGCGGGCCTAACAAACTGTCGCTAACTAAGAATCAACGTGAACGCTTTGCCAAAGCCAAATCAGCGAATTCTGGCGTTCATGTGAATGTTAGCATAGGCGCCATCAGAGATATGGTCAAAACGGGTGGAATTTTCCCTCTGCTAGCCGCTATTCCCGCGTTAATAGCAGGTGCAAAAGCGTTAGGGTTAGGTGCGGTTGGAGCCGCAGGTGCTAAATTAGCGCATAAAGTAATGGGAGGGCGATACGGTAAAAAAAAGGGAAACGGCCTAAGATTGGGACGACCTCCCATGTACGGATCCGGCCTCTACCTAAGACGACCCCCGTACGGATCCGGTCTGAATTTAGCCTACCAGCCTCAAATCTAGATTTACTCAGTGAAGCAAAAAATAAAAAAATAAAATTTTTCAGAGGCGTATTTATGCGGGATCAACTACTAGAAAAACCAAACCCCACCGAGACAGGAATAATAAATCTCGATTCAAATACCGGCCCTGGCACACACTGGGTCGCCTACGCGATTAATCCTCGCGAAATTGTTTATTTTGACTCGTACGGACTAGCTCCACCAAAAGAATTTATCGATTACGTGTCAAAGTTAAATATTCCGATTTGGTATTCGACACTTCCGACGCAGACGTTAATGGATCCACCGATATGCGGCCCAGAATCAATTGATGTCCTCGACGCAATTTCAAAATCATCCGACCCGTATCATAGGATCGTATTTAAATACGCCGTAGATAAATATCATGGTTGATATTTACGGTAGATTTATCTACAGGAAGAAGGAAGCAGAAGTGACTGACGTCGATCTATCAAAGTTCGCCACAAGGGATGATATTAACAATCTTCTATCGCTGTCAGAGGTAGATCCTGGCGAAGTTGCTATTTTTCAGAGCCGCGAAGGGAGATTACAAACAAGCAACGTCAAAATAACTGATATAATCAAGCGAGACGAATATAACGATCGCATTAATCAATTTACTAGCCTGTCAGATTCGGTATCAAAATCCATCGCTGATATCGCCGATATTATAGCGAAGTTACCCCTGAAGGCTAATATCGCGGATGTGGAAAAAAAGGACAACGAGCTATCAGCAACGTTGCTTCTGAAGGCCGATAAAACATTATACGACGATCTTCAGGACAGATTGACAAAGAGACTTAGCAGTCTAAATAACGATCTTAAAAAACTTGACGATGCCTTAGCTAAATTTAGCAAAAAAATTGACGAGGACATAAAAACATCTATTGATAATATCTCCACCGCCGCAGACGAACTTGCAAAGAAAAAAGCCGATAAAACATCGCATGATGATCTTAGCGATAAAGTAAGAAAAATCAACGATGATATTACTAATATTCTCGCCGATATTATCGAAATAAATATCGTAATGAGTCAGAAAAGCGATAAAACATCGCACGATGATATCAGCGAGAAAACGAAAAAAATCAACGAGGATATTATCAAAATCAACGAGGAAATTAACGTGGTACGTGAATTGGCGCGTCAAAAGGTTGATATATCGTTATACGACGGAGAAATTCAAGATTTAAGAGCGAAACTTCTTGACGCAACTACAAAAATTAGCGATATTAACACAAAAATATCGTCAATGAATCTTGGAATATTAGCGCGTATTTCGATACCAGCGGAGGCAGAAACAAAAAATCTCCCTTGCCATGTACCATTTGTGTTTAGGACATATAATTATACTTGGACACCCGAGAGTGACGGATTTCTTTTCACCGCGCCAATTACTGGCGTATATCGAGTATATATTATCTCCGAGATAAAATTTAAAGTACAACCAAGACATGGTCGTAAAATCCATGATTTTTACCCTGGATTTTTTATTATTTCGCTAAGTGAAGATAGCAACGCAGTATTCGTTCTAGAACCACCAGATAGAACCACCACAGAACCAGTGCATTATTTTGTAATTTTCGAATATTTATCGGGATGGACCACAGTTGGTGAACCCTAATAAACTACAATTGTTCACATAGGTACTAATAAATGACTGCATCGGATTACCGATACAATCAGGCGCGTTTATGGCAGGATTCGCTAAAAAAAGCTCCTCGACGAGTATCAGGTAAAAATAAAGAAATACCAGCGCAGATTAATTGCCATCGATGTTGCTGTGTACGCGGTAAGTGCAATAATCGCCGGCGCGGAAATAATCTTATCCGCGGTAACAACAATCGCGCCGATCGCAGCAACGATAATAATCTCATCGACAACGACAATCGCCGGTGTTCTCAATATTATCGCAAAAAAAATATCTTCATGCACGAATGAAAAATTATCCCTGTACACGAGTAAACTATCCCAGGTCAACGAGGCGTATTCGAAATTATCGTCGTTGCTTTCTGAGAGTCTCAACGACGGCGTTATATCCGATCTAGAATTTTCCGTGATGGTAAATATCTATTCTGAGATTGAACAAATGAATATCAATAATGTCGGAACTAACTCAAATCGTGACAAACACGACACCGCCGATAACAACGCTGATATCGGCAAGCTCAACCAGGCCAGAATTTAGTATCGATTTTCCAATACCAATTAGCGTCAAGGAAATTGCGCTGTCACAGTTACGCGTCTATAATAGCTGGCCCAATGTTAGGTCGAAATCATTCGGTAGATTATCATCGAATAATTCGCTTGTTTTTGCCAATAAAAACCGCCCCGATAGAACTCCCGATTGGATAGTCGTTGGCATACCAACAGGCAGTTACGAAATTGAGCAACTAGATAAGGAACTTACCAGTAGGATATCAAATATAACTGGCGATGCTGAACCAGGAATAAAAATATTAGCACACGAACCAACGTTGTCATCGATAATCGAAGTAAAATCGCCATATGTCGTCAATATTTACCAGTCATCGATTAGGACAGTTCTAGCTTGGCCCGAAATCGCACCTCTGGCAAAACCAGAAAAATCTGATTTTATTATTCCAGGTTGGCACGAAGAAGCTCCTCCAGAACTACCGGAGCCAAAAAAATCAGATTTTATCACCGACGAAGGATGGTACGGAGATGTTGGACACAGGATTACGATCCACAATGCCATCAACGTCATGAATAACCACAAATTTAACTTGGTGATGTTCGCTTTTACTTTCAGGGACAACAAAATTCTCTCGTGGTTGCCTCTTCCCAAAATTCCCCCCGGTGTGAAAATCTTCGACGCTACCAATATTAACAGGATAATAGCCCCCATAGACGGTATCTTGATAAGAAGAACCATCGACGATTTTAATCAAGAACATAAAATACATTTAAATTTATTGCGGGGATTCTTTCATGAATGTATCTTAAATAAATCAGGCTCATGCAGCGAAATTATCGGACGCGTGAAGTTTTTAAATCAACTCGCGAATGATGTTGAATATTATCATGGTATGTTCATTCGGGCGATAATCGACGATATATCAATTGCCGATTATGTTCTTCCTATTAGCAAATTCGAGTTGATCAGAAATTCAGGAGAAAAACAAAAATTCATGACAGTATTCGGATTAACCGAGGAAACGCTACCAAATTTCAAATTTCCCGATTATGATGTTGATAAAATGAGAAAATCCGTCGTTGATACCATCGATGATTTATTTCCGAAATTACATGCCGCGTGGACTAAAAAAATACAATCAGAATCGATTCTCAAACATAATAATGATCCTGCCGGGCAAGGGCGGCATATCTCGCCAGGTATCGTCAATATAACGGAGGTAATCGCGATTTATCTTCACGCGGACGTCGTTGAAGGTAGCTACAACGTGGATTCGTCTGTGTCAGAGCAGGCACAGCAGGGATTTATCTTATATTCGTTTTCACCTAGCGCATCTCCGGGTTTTTTGATAATAAAAGAGCCAGTAAATCCGTTTTATCTGCGATGTCACAATCGATTATTATCGAAGATAAATTTCAAACTGACGGATCAAAACGGAAATTTGCTTGATATACGCGGGGAAACACTGAGTATCAACTTGCTGGTGAGATCGTAGAATTGGAATTGGAATCGAAGATTCTAAAGATTCTTAAGATTCTTAAATCTGCCCGCAAGAGAAAAATAAATAAAAACCAGGAAATTTTTCAAAATTAGTAAATTTCTTAATTTTGATGGGGTAAATACCCGTCAAATTGAGTAATTTATATAATTTAGTAAATTTGTTGGGGTAAATACCCGTTAAGTTGAGTAATTTATATAATTTTATGTTTTTGATGGGGTAAATACCCGTCAAAATTAAGAAAATTGCACAATTTCAGTAAATAAATTAATTTAGTAAATAATAAAAAAAAATAATAAAAATTAGAATCGGAGATTCTTGAAATTAAGAAATTTGTGTAATTTTATGTTTTTGATGGGGTAAATACCCGTCAAATTGAGCAATTTACATAATTTCGTGAATCTGCTGGGGTAAATACCCGTCAAATTGTGCAATTTATATAATTTCGTAAATTTGTTGGGGTAAATGGTAGTCAGAAACAAGAAAATTGTACAATTTCAGTAAAATGAATAAAAAAAAAATAATAAAAATTAGAATTGGAATCGAAGATTCTTAAGATTCTTGAAATTTTGTTTTTTTTTTGTGGCAAGAATGAAAATCAAAGATTTTTAAGAATCTTTGACGCTAATTTTACTTTCATCGACAAGCTTTTTTAGCTGCCTGACGCGCGAGCTAGTAATTTTTCTTGACTCGTACTCGTCAGACAAACTCGACCTAACTTTTTCTACCAGCGTCGATAATTTAACAAAATCCTCGATTTGATCATCACTGACAGTCGCAAGCGATTGATAAATCGCAATCTGGATTTTCTTTATAAATTTGTATTCTGACGGTAGCGTGTACCTATATTCGAGTTTTCCTTGGACGATCGTTTCAAATTCGGACCGGATTTTACCTGTGTCCAAATCTGAGGATAAATTTACATTTTTATTTTTTAAATCCTCGATGGCCTCGATGATGTTATTTATATTCTCCTCGTTCATTTATATTTATATTTGCAATCTTCAATTTAATTTTAGAAAATCCTGAGATTTTTAATCGGATTTTATCGGGATATAGTAAAATTCGAACCATTCGCCGAATTTGTAGGAAAACGTCGCGTTGATTATTTTTTCTGTCGCACGTTGCACCGATGCTGGATTAATACTAAAATATCTTGCAGCGGCACTCATCGACGTGAATACAATTTCCTCGTTTGTTTCTCGATTTACTGATTTAACTGCCTTAGATGGTCGCCATACGCCACCGGTATTACCAAATTTGGAATTTTCACTCGGAGTTACCACCCGAAGTTTGACAGTTTGTTGTTAAGTTTATCTCCGTCGATGTGGTCGATAACAAGACCGACTTTTATTGGTCCGTTGAAACATTCGAATATAAACTTATGACAAAAATAACTTGCGCATCTTCGTTTTTTGTTTTTGTTGATGGTAAAAACAAGATAACCTGAATTACAAACCCTACCGATCCGATTCTTTGTTCTAATATTTCTAATGATACCATCGGACGACGCCTCGTATCCAGTGATCGTTGGGTGAGATTTAAACTCGTGTGTCATTGTTGATTCAGGAATCTCTGATTTTAAGTTCATTATATAATAATTATATGTCTAAATCGTTATTTGCCTTGAATCGATTAATATAATCTTCTTCACATGTTATCACCGACGAGGATCTTTTTTCATAATATCGCCGCAATTCCCGATAATTCTTTCCTCCGCAGGCCAAACACAACCGAGTTTTTCCTCGCGTGCCAACTTGACAAACTAAACATCGCTGTGGTCCTTTGCTACCACGCCGAATCGCATGTATGTGAGCGCCGCAATAATCGCCTCTGCAGGATTTATCACAGAATTTTGTTGAGCCGATTAGTATCCACTTGCATTGATTCATTATAATTTAAACATATGTCTAAAATATAATCATGGATATATTTGATCTTGATGAGGCAGAATATATTATTCCTGAGGTTGATCGAGCCAAGAAAGAGTTCTTCGACGATGGAGCGATTCACACTTGGTCGACCTGGAAAACAAATTCTATTGATGCTACGATGAACCTGGAGCGAGCTAAGAAAATAATCGAGTACATAAAAACCGAACACAAAGAAGAGCGATTTATCTTTGGAATAAAATTTATCGCACAAATGCCCGACGATACTTGGATTATTCGCGATAAACGAGATCCAGTGCGTGGCGGTAAGAAAAACGTTATTCTCGATAAGAATTCTAAGCCTGGATTGTTACTTGGAATCGATGGCCCTTATTATGCTAGATCGTATCCAGCCAGCGCTGTTGTTTATGGAATTTATCGGCTAAATAACAATCCGGATATAAAAAACCTACCTACGATGAAAGAATCACCGATGATAAATTGCGTGGCCGAGCGCGTAATCGAACACATGAAAAACGCTCGACGTGGATCTGGTTTGACTCAATTGAGGTTGGATAAAATTAATGCGTGGGCGAAGACCGTCGCTGATGGTGCATCTGTGGACGACGTAGCTACGTTAAGTAAAAATCTTAAATTTCCAATCACGGTGAAAACGTTATCAGGAGAAATATTATACTCGTCGCCGTATAGATCCCGAGGAGCACCAATCGAGATTATCGATCATAATTCTCATGCGTGGTCGCAATCGGTAATGATATTTCCGCGGGATCGTATGGTCAAATTTTATCCCACGGAAAATTCTACGGAATTTTCTGCGGAGAATAATAATTCCGATGCTATGTTTAGATTTATCAAAAAATTAAGCGCATCTGATCCAATATCGATATGGTTATTCTCGAGCGAAGAAAGATACGATCAATTTATTTTGCCATGCGGTGATATTTACCGGGATGAAATATTACACGAGTCGATGAAAAAACTTGCGGTAAAATATTCATCGAATCCCGATCAGCTACTAACGAATTGCTTTACAGTTCCGTCTGTGGCCGCTCATGCCGCTAGAGAGAAAAACTCGTGGAAGCCTACGAGGAACGAATTTCTCGCTGATATTCAACTTAGCTGTATCGAATACGGCCATGGTGGTTTGTGGAATACCAAGTACGATTTCGAAGATATGATTTCCATTGACATGAGCGCGTGTTATCCTGGAAGTTTCCTTGGATATGGCGATTGTGCAGATTATTTTGCTAAATTCGGCCATCCTACCAGCGAGATGACAAGAGTAGCGATTAACGGACCGTTACCTAATTTTGTCATGACCGGATTCGCTTGTGTAACGTCGTTTGAGTTTGCTGAAAATTTACATAAAATTTGTTATATTTGGTTTGGTAGGCATTTATCTCAACGTCGTTGGGTTCCTACGGTGTTGTTAAGATATATGCTAGATTCGTCGATGTTAGTATCGTTGACAGTGAGCGAGGTGATTATATCCTACAGAAAACAGACCGATGTGTGGCTACCGACAGATTGTGACAACGCGAAAGATATCGGAAGAAAGATAATTGGTAAATTTACTCAAGGCGGATCCGTTGATCATAAACATCGACACGCTAGGTTGTTTATCAACGATGCGGAGATGGATTTTATTATCGCCGATACGGTATCGCGAGGAATATTTTGCAACAGAGAGAATATTATTATTGACGGAGTAAAGTTAGGTACCGTGATTAGCTACCTTGACGGAGAATCAGCGCAATATACGCATTTACGATCGTCGATGCTCGCTTATGTTAGTATAAATTTACTCTCGATGATAAATAAATTTTCTGATATCGCGGTAAGAGTCGCAACGGATTCATTTTATATCGATAAAAAATACCAGTGTAGGCTGGAAAACTTGATTACCGATGGTAGCTCCTGGGGAACTTGGAGGATAAAAAACGAAGATATCCTAGATTATTGTGAAGACGCCGATGTTGAAGATCGCGATGAATTTCATCAAAGTAAATTTGAAAAATCTTCGATTTTGCAAATATCGGCAGCCGCATCTGCATTTGACCCAATTTCACGCAGCAAATTCGTTTACCTAAATGGACCTGGTGGTAGCGGTAAAACAACGCGAGTAATAAACTTATTTGCGAACTCCGATATGATTGTATTGACTCCGACACATAGATTAGGGCGAGAAATAAAGCAGCGTGGCGTTAAGTCGTGCACGTATCACAGTTATTTCAAATACAGCGGTGGATCATGGGACTCGGTGCGTATGGGCGATAAATATATCAACAAGATCATTATATTTGATGAGATTTGCACAGTGAATTTAGATATTTTAAAATCGATATTAGCTTGGCTGGAAGGGAAAAATACCGCTGTGATAATGTGCGGGGATCACGGCCAACCTAATCCTATTGATGGCGAATCGCCTCACGAATGGCTCAGAAACTTCGTTGATTATTACGAGGAAATCGACGCTGATTATAGATCGACTGATACTTTACTGACCGAATTCAAAAAATTGATTCGATTACAACCGAATAAGATTCAGTGTGACGTAATGAGAAAAATAATCGACGAGACCCCGATGAACGATTTTCTAAATTTGTGGCGTCCTGATCATTTGATCGTTGCTAGTAGGAAAATTGTTCGTGATATTATTCAGGAAATGCTGTTCAAGCTGCATTGTGAGAAATTTCCAACACTGCAGGTACCGTTATGCTACAGACCCACTGATACTCGACGACAAAATATTAATATTATTTTGCCATGCGGAAAGGAAAAGATTTTGGTCCTAAATGATATTATCTTTGTTGATATTAATCTTGTCAATGACGCGATAAACGCAGAAAAATCACCGTGGAAATTAGGCTACGCAACAACGATACACTCGTCGCAAGGATTGACCGTAGATGGACAAGTTTGGATCGTCGATGACAGAATTTCTTGGTCAAATTTGGTATATTTGGCCGTGTCGAGAGTAAGAAAATTATCCCAGCTAGGACGAATTCGAGTAAACTACATAAGTGACGCTGGCGGTAGTTGAGTATCTTCTGGTACTATTTGCAATTCTTCTTTGGTAAATCCACGTTGAGGCGCTAACAAATCTAGGATATAAATCGCTGGTCTTCCTGACGATCTTGTTACGGCTGATATTTTATGTGTTGTAACGCTCCAAGTTGGGTCGGTTGCTCTTTTTCTTCCTCCTTCAGCCTCGCCTTCTTTATACAAATACCTGACCGTGACGCTACCTAGTACAGATTGAATTGTGGAATCTCGCTTTAGGGGTATATTCGATTTTGTAATTGCAATTGCAGGTTTCATTGCTATTGTTCGAGTTACTTCGTTATTCAGCGCGTTAATTACATGAGGCAATCTTGATACCCAATCGTGAGATCGATTATTCTGAATAAATTCACGCGCGTATTGGTATCCGAATAATCGTTCTGCAAGCGTTTTATTGAATCTTTCGACGATAGCTTGATTGTGATGAACACCTACGATACCGCGTCGGATTTTCACATTATTTTTTTTCATCAATGAAGTAACCGCGCCAAGAAATTCTCGACCTGGATCAACCTGGAGAAGATTCGGCCATGTTAACGGGGATCGGGAATAAATTTCGCTAAACGCCTTAGCGATCTCCGTTGCTGTTTTATTCGATAATGGCTCGGCTTCTTTATACCTGCTAGCGATATCAACGACTGTCAGGACATATTTATATGTGACTCCGTCGACGGTATCGTAAGGAAGAAACATAAGATCAGCCTGATGGACCTCATTAGGGACACTGACGGTGAAACTCGCGTACGGTATTTTTTTAGGCGGAGGAAGGTATATTTGCCAAATTGCCTGTTTCGATAAACACGATTCAGCGGTGGATTGTTTTACTTTAGCGGCTTTAGCGAGTTTGGCAATCGCTGATTTTCCTCGCCAGAATCCTCGCGGAGAATAATATATTTGTTCCATATTATTTACCAGCACCGAATACTAATTTACCTTTCATCGCGCCTTTTATCAACCAAGTTGCCAATTTTTCTTTGAAACTTTTGTCAGGAATCGCGTTTAGTGCGTGAATTAGCCTGATATCAGCGAGATGCCTTTGTTGTAGATCTCCGCTGCGATATGCGAGATCGTGGTAGTAACAAGCGCTATCGATGGCGTTTACCGGATCTTCACCCTGAAATGGTTGGTTATTATCATCGAGTCTGATATCGAGTCTCGTTCCGGGTCCACAATAATTGTATCCTGGTAGATGCTTCTCTCCGGGATATTTCGCCCAGGGCAGCCCAGGTAGATTTTTCATGGAGGCGGCAATGTCTCCTCCGGTTCTAGTTTTTTTTTTACAAATCTAAACTTGCGTGTCTTGCAAACTTCGCATTCTCCCGCAATTGCGTTCCTGTTGTTGCGTGTGACGATTTCGGTTGGATTTATTGTAGCTGTGTGTGTGCGACACTTAACACAATATAGATCCATGTATTTTAGTAACATGAATGTAATTGATTTTTCAGCCACGAAGCGACGCGAGCAAATAAAACATCACGCGGTATTACCGAATTCGATTAGAATGATAATCATTGGCCCGTCTGGATCTGGCAAGACACAATTGTTATTAAATTTGATCATGCGATGGCTAAAATGGGATAAGTTGTACTTGGTTGCACCATCCGTTGACGATCAACGATGTTATCAAGTGTTAAAAGAATTTAGCGACAATACCGATGAGGGCACAATCGAATTCACCACAGACATCAATGAAGCTCCATCCGTGGAAAATTTGGACGGCGATGTTAATAATCTTGTTGTATTCGACGATGTTATGCTGGACAAGCAGACCAACCCGGCTAGGATATTCTCGCGTGGCAGGCACAAGAACACCGATGTTATTTACGTAACACAGAGATATACGCAGATTCCAAAGGTGATCAGGGATAATTGTAATATTTTATCGGTATTCAACGGCGTGGATACACACACGCTGAGAAATATCCATCAGACCTGGTGCAACGGTGACATGGATATAAATAAATTTAAAAATTTGTTCAGCCGCGCTCAGACAACTCCGCATGGTTTCATCACGATAAATCTTCACGATCCACGCAGTCGGTATCGAATTGGTCTCGATCAAATTTATTCATGAAAAAGCAGCCCGCGTTGCAACAAAAAACAACAAAAAATTCCCTTCATTTATTTTTCCTGTCTCGGATGCTATATTTACTAACACACCGGCGCGACCACCCGATGCACCCGGTCTGAAATGCATGAAAATTAGCTTCCGTAGAAGGCTTTATTTTTGAATTCTGAGGCTTCTACGGAGAAAGTTCTCGTAGGAAGCTTTATTTTGGCTGGACGCACTGGTCTGTTAAACTTCCCTGCTGCTACAACAGAACCAAATCTCGCACATGAAACTAGCCTAACCGTACACTAGAAGCTGTCTCTGAAATATGGGCTCGGGTTAACAAGAAGTAGTACGACTACAAGACTGCGAGACCTGCCACGAACAAGGTGAAAATCTGGTATTTTAGTATTCAGACACCAGAATACGGCATAGTAGGCCAGACAGTTAAAGATTGACCGTGGGGATCTGTACGTATTCAAAGATAGAACAGTACAAGAAGAACCTAGTCCAGGCAAGAAAATATATAGTGACCTGATTAGACAAATTAGGAAGGTCCAAATACCTTCGACAAAGATCGTATCACACAGATTAAGGGTACGGTCTGAATGCGCTAGAACCAGCAATAAACGTGACCTGCAACAGAAATCTGCACTCCTTGAAACAAAATGAATACTGCAGAAGTTACTTTAGCTCTAAAGCAATGGGTGTGATCATACCTCATTATAAATCCAGCTATCAACAATACCCAGTGGAAATAATAATAATAATAATAATAATAATAATAACAACAACAACAACAACAACAGCAACAATAATAATAATGATAATAATAAGGGACAGAAGTACAATGGACAAAAATAAAAAGATCCTAATTCGGTATGCAAGGTATTGCATTTAGAATGATGTTAACAAGAGAAATAAAAAATGAACTGAAGGACGTATTTGAAAACCGCGACCTACTTATATGGGAATGTTATGCCTTAATGTTTATCATGTAAAATAACTTTTGCACTTATTCTGATAATGACAGATTTTAATCTCCAACATTTTGTTCAACAACAATAAAAAAAATTAGGCCAGAGTACTTAGTTAAACTTGTTGCAACTAGCTTGGTGTAAGCGAATTAATCTCTCAGCATTAACCGCCACAAATCAACGAATAAATAAATAAATTATGGATATAAAAAAATTCATTCATGTGACATTTGCATACTTGTAGAATATTCGCAACGACTTCATGCTGAATTTATTTGGTATGAGAAAAAGAAAATAAGATGGATTATTATTTAATAAAATGTGCTGTCTTGGAGCAACTAGCATGGGAACATATCGTAACAATCAAAGAGGTTACTTGACCGAGCGATGTCAAACCCTGGCGCGATTCCGCTACAAGTCATTACGTTTCCCCTGATTCCAAAAGATCTCTATACAGCTACTGTTGTAAACTGGAAAGTCAAAAGTGTCCATTCTATACATAATTTTACTCTAATTAATAAAAGACAACATATCTCACAACTTCCCAATTGTCTATCTACCTCACAACTGAATGATTTCTCTTCATTAACTTTCCTTAACGTATCGTCAGCATTCCACACCGTAAAACTAAATTACTCATCCACCTAATACAGGGAACTATTTTTACTACGTCCCTTTAAGACAGTCAAATCATGGTTTTAAGCCACATTTCGCCTGTAACTTCACACCCCATTTAACATCATGGCAACAATAAACGGCGCCTATCGACGACGGAACAATCACTTCTCGTTTATTCCCTTGCGTAATTTACCAGTCCCCAATCATAAATACTGCACCTGGACTTACACAATTAATGAACATAACTAGATTTTAATAGGGACTATTGAATGACTGGGACACTCTTGCGGCTCTGATCTGAATTCACCACAAGTAAACCATGGCATCATGAAAACTCACTAACGCTTCACTCATTGACGTTTGCTCGTAGTAACTGGCTAATTTGGGTCTGATGACTACATTCCCAGCACAGACTTCACATAACCAAACAAGTAATCACAAAAATCTAAGAAATCGTTACAATGGGGAGCTATAAACAAATGCGCATACTCCAAATTTATTAGAATATTTATAGGGCAAATCTCCAAAGAAACCTCGTAGCAGACAATGAAACTCCATCGGGGATTTTATTGTTCCTTGCAACGCATTGACGCAGATATATTTTAAAGCGAGGAAGAATATCAAAGCATAGTAAATTTCCCTTCCTGGGTACCTAGAAGTAAAACACGTCATGGTAGGACTGTCGAAAGTTTACTAAAATCCAACAGATCAAGATGGTTAATGGTTAATACATTGCTCGGTTAATCCGTGAACGGTAAGACATCTCGCACACATCTGAAAGCTAATACTCTCAACGCCATGAAAATGCTTCAGCAATACAAGAAGTTTCACATGTAAAGTCTAATGTATCCAACCAAATGAACCAAAGAACTTTGTTCCAAAGTCAGTCAAAGATTGAAAAAAGCATTCAGTGCTATCAGCTACAAAACTGATGATAAAGTCATCAAACTTAAATACAAATCTGAGAAGAAAATCATTAAATTCAACTGCTAAACTAAAGATAAAGTCATCAAATGATGACTTTCAGTAGCCTTTTAGGTTCTATGTCAGGTGCCAAACCGATACTCTAATTTAGATGATTTCATTTTGTGTAAAAACCAAAAGGCATATCTTCTTTATTTGGTTGTGGGCTGCTCCACGTTAGATCGTTTAATGTGGCTTTGAAATTCTATGCGGCTTTTGCGGATTAAGTGAGGCCACATAAGTAATAATTGTGCGCAACGCTTTGGTTCAAGTGCTAAATCCTAGAACGGCCATGGCCTTTCTTGCCTACTGTGAATGTCTCTTATTAAAAACTTTATGAAAATTGTGACCAGGGTTGACATGGGTTATCTTTCTTTCACGAAATAAATCTGAAGAGATCGTCAAAAACCAACGAGACACTGGTAACAGGTGAAAAGTGTTTCATTCAGATGCTCTGCTATAAATTTGGCAAGGCCTCTTGAGGGTAAATGAAAGCAGAACGGTTTTGTTACATCTGTCACATCACAGTCAATATTGACATCAAGGCAAAATAAATAGTTGCAAGAAATATCCAAGATGCGTTCTGGATACCATCCCTAAAGGAGCTATCTCGGCTGTCACCAAGAAAGTATGTGAAACTAAACGAAAGCAGTCATCCAGTGTAAGGCGGTTCGTGCTTGTAGTGGACAATGCTTAACCTTGCATCCTATCCCTTCATAAATATGCATATAGAATCAGGTCGTCGTGAATCTGACATGCTTGGTTTTATATGTTACTTTAGGATATTTTTGGCAATAAAGGTATTGTATTAGTTACCATGAGTGACGACGAATCACCATATACAACGCAACGTTGACTTTCAAAATCTGATTATATCTCTGAACATCTTATCTATGTACCAAATGGGATAAATAAGGGGAAATTTCAGGCAAAAAATCCTACAGAACACTTTGTAAAAATAGTTGTTGTTATAGGGTGTAACGCCATTTTTCAGCACAAGATAGGCTATACATGGTGGCTAGTATAAATGGTGGAGGAAGAACCCCAGAAAACCCCGGAAAGAACCACCGACCCACGACAAGCTACCAGCAATCTTTCCCACATACCCACATTGGCCGAGCTCGAGACACGAACCGACGCAGACTGAGGTGAGATTGGATTTTTTCAATTTTTTTAATTTAGTTTTTAATTTAAAAAATGTATTCATTTTTTATGTTATAGTTCTTGTCTAATATTGTAGAGCGCTTAGCGCTTCTAAAGATGAGGCGCAAGACAAAGTCCTCATTATTATTATTATTATTACTACTATCCATAACGGTGAGCGCTTTAGACCACTCGGCAACTCGGGGCCCCTTGTAAAAGAAGAGTCAGGATGTTATGTTAAGTCTTATATAGCACAGCAGTGTAGAACAGTTACACAATTGTCTAGGATAAAACTGAAGAAAACTGGAGTGATTTTTCTTTAAAGTAACTAGTCATGATCCAGAGATTTAAAATTTGCATTTGATATGTTATTTCGATAATTATTTAGAGACCGGAGTAGCTCAGCTGGTAGAGTCGGAATCCAATGGTCGTGGGTCTGATTCCCGCCTAAAACAGCCCGGTCAGTGCCAAGGTTTGTCCATGTAAAAGACACTCATTTCCTATGCATACTATAGCTAATATTGTGTTAAAAGTGTTTGTTTATTTCATTTTTATTTACGAAATATATAGTTTAATAATTAAATCAAACATAAGCCACCATTTGCTTAATGATGGCCCCAAACCAGAAGATAAGGCAATTTTATTTCTTTAATTTTATTTCTCTAAAATATCTAGGCGATGTTGTGCACTACCAATTTGGCACTGTGCCAGAAAATGTTAAGATACTCCGGCATAATAAGTTTGTAAAGTTTCACAAATGAAGGATAAAGTTCCCAATTTTGCCTTTTTTATATGCATACTTATTACACTATTATTGAAAATGGTCTCAATTCGGTATCAAATGTAAAACGATGCTGTTGTTCATACTGTTGATTCCTACTAAAATAAGTAAAATTTCCCATATACCCTGCACTCACATACTGTGAACCATGTCAGCCTTATGGTTCTGTTAAAATGTAAACGTATCAAGCTTGATGCGATTGGCCCTAAAGTTACATAATGCTTTTTTACGCATGACAATCATCCTGGTCATTAACCCTTTGATTAACAATAGTCCTATACCATATTTCGACTTTCAAAGTCATTCCTAGAAGTACGCCAGACCACATGACCTACTTCTTAAAACATGCGATTTTGAATCTTTCTCTGATATGGTGGCTCTATAGATTTGCACGAGCTTACTCTGAAGTAAAATGGTGCTTTACGACTGCAAGCATTCGGAAATGAATCTAAATTTCATATATCGTGTATTGGCATGCTTCTGCATGGGTTGGAAATAGATACCAATGAAAGTTTTGAAAACCCAGGGTAACAAAAAATGGAGAACGTTACTTCAATAGTGTGACTAAGTTGTGAACTTAAGCCTAACCAAGATTATATATATACCTAAGGTATAGCAATCATACATTGGTAATAAATACACTACATGTATATCAACCACTCTTAATTACACACTCTTACTTACAGTCAAAACAAATGAGGAATCCTGAATCTCCGTTCGAGTCTTTGCTTAAGTTCAGTTCCAAATATACTTTTTCAGCACTCTGATTAAAATGCACTGTACCCATAGAAACTGGCACGGACGTGGTGTCCTGTTTTGTATACCATTTTAGCGTATCCGGATCGGCGACTTTAACTTTGTCTACAGTCATTGTGACCGTATACTCAGGTGTCAGCCAAAATGTAACTCTTACAATATATGGTTCTTTGAATTCCCTATTGAAGTCGTGAACGGTGTAGACCCATGGAAACCGTGAGTGACTACGAAGTATTCCTCTGTCCCCAATATTGAAAGTGGTATTGGTTTTGAAATCGCTGATATGTACACCTGTAAAAATAGGTGGCATATTTCACTGTTGATACAATTTCAGCAATAGCACTTTAAAAGTTATATTAATGTTTCTCCGTTTACGAAAATTATGGATAAATAATGAACAAGAGTGTCGGTTTTCGTCAAAAAATATTTTTACAGGTGAATTTCATATAAGTAGTAATTTTGTATGAACAGACTGAGAATTCGCTATTGTGGCTGCATGTGGAAACATTGACTCCACACCCTAAACCATAGTTCTAAATATAGTCGTAAAATGTATGTTATTTTAATAATATTAACAGAGAAATTTTTCAAAATGAACTAAACAGAAAAGTTGAAATGATCAGAAAATGTAGAAAGAAGAATTCATAAAGTATGGAATGAAAACATGTTTTTTACTAACCTTTTCGTGTGCATTTCCACGAGTAAAGTACCAAAACGCTGGGGTTTTCTCCAATGCATTCGTCTGAGTCATTTGTAGTCTGTATTATAACGTCCTTAGGGAGGTCGATAGTACAGTTATTTTTCCAGTAACAATTCAGTTTCTGCGTGATAAGTTGCGGTGTATAGCCAGTGCACCAACTTTTTCCATATTTTTTAACAGCGGAAGTTACGTTTATATCGAAAATTTCGCCGTCGTCACTGCATGATATTTCAAATTTCTTCTGGGTGGAGTTGAGGAAAGAATATGCCGCAGTAGATGGAATAAGAGCTGAAAAACAATTAACGAATGTCAGAATAGCTTAGAGAATTACTGCCAACTCAGAACTAACAAAAAAATTAAAATGAAGTAAGGAAAAGCCTAAGCTGAGAGCTCCTCACAGCGCATGCTCTTTCCAAAGGGAGGTAACCCACCGTGAGGAGTGTTTTTAACAGTAGCTGATAACCTATCCAAGTCCTTGGTTTGACCATGCAAAATGTCTGGACCCCCTGGACAAAAATGTGGAACTTAAAAACCATTTTGCACAAATCTGTAATTTGTGGGCAAACATCATACTTTTGACCCTAAACCCCAGACCACCTGAGACACTGTTTTGGAGCCACCAGCTCGCAAAATGGTTGAAATACTAGCGGCTATCCCATCCAATTTTATTAATTATATAATTAGCGATAAAATTTGCTTTGGACAATACCCACTATACTGCATAAAGCATCTTCTCTGTGGATAGACATAGGAAAGAAAAAACTTAACTACAGAGGAGAAGCAGATCATTTTCAACTAATTTGAATGCGATACCCAAGATTCTGTGTCATGCTCACCGTACTTCAGCAGCATAGTTTTATTAAAAAAATTGGGGGGGGGGGGGGTTTGCATGCACGGTATTTTGTGTAATGTTTATCATACGTAAGCAGTAAGGTTTTCTCTTTTATTTAGAATATTTTTATTTCTGCGAACATTTCACAGTAAATAGCTAAACCTTCGTGTCAGTCAAGAAATTCACCTATCTAGGCAGCATATTGTAACGTGCAGTCCACATCGATGATGAAACCGCTCAAGAATTGCTAAAATAAGTGTCCTTTGGGAGACTACGAGCACATGTGCATGAGCGCAGATGTATCATTCTACAAACAAACCTTAAGGTCAACAGAGACGCTGTGTTGTCAATCCTGATGTATGTTTGCGAAACCTGGACGGTGTAAGGACACAATGCCAATTAGCTGAACCAGGATGTCGGAAGAGCGTCTACCAAAGAAAATGTTATACAACCAAACTGAAGGAGGGAAAGCGATCGCAGGGTGGTCATAGGAAACGCTTTAAAGATTCGCTCAAGTTATCCTCGAAACACATTAACAAACACATTAACATTGAACCTGAATCGCACGCAGGATCGCGCCACCTTTAGCTGCGGGTTTTTAACAGTGGGGAATTGCGGATGCAGTGCAGAAGAGTGGGCAAATTAAATCTCAGAAAAGAGGCACGTCCTCTACTGAACAAGTTAACCCAAGCGGTATTCCTGTCAAGTGTGCCACAGACAGTTAAGACAACAAATTGTCCTGATCAGCCATTCAAGTACTCACAGAAACCAAACTAGTCAGTGAGGCCATAGTCATCGTCGAACTCGAAATACGAACTACAGATAATGATTGAGTCAGTTGGTTTAGAATACAGGTCGGTTCTATGTTCCACTCCAGGAGGGTAAATTGAGTATCCAAATAATATTCAACCTGTTTGATGACTTTGGCTTAAATATAATCGTTTGATGGAAGTTGCTCCAATGATTTCAATAATTTATTTGAAATTGTCGCCCATTTCGATCCATTCTGATTCTATGTCGTCAATGACTAGGCACCAGCTTAGAGGTCTATAGGGTGTCCTACTGAGGAGCTTATAATCGAGTCCCACCATAAACATATTAGCATATGAAGATGCCATTGTAGTGCATATTGCAGTTTTATTCATTTTTGTGGGAAGTGTTGGTTGTTAAATACAACGTTGTTTAACTTAAGAAAATATGTTACAAGTTTGATCAAATAGTTTGTAGACGGGGAAGGAACAGCTCGAACGTTACATGCTTCCTGTCAGACTATGATATGCTAAATATTGGACAAAATATTATCTAGACGGGACGGATCAGTCCCATGCTTTCTTGTAGACTGAGATATGCTAACCGTTTGACCAAATAGTATCTAGACTGGAAGGATCAGTCCCATGTTTCCCTGCAGAATGTGATATGCTAAACGTTTGACCAAATGGTATGTGGCATGTATATTTGACACGAGTAAATTTCTTTTCAAAATATGCCTGGGCTAAGAGTAAAAGAAAGAAAGGGAGCTGACATAACTGATGCCTCTAGAAAAAAAAGAAAGAAAAATAGACAAGATAAATTGAATAATGGTTTGGAACCGAAAATAAATGTTTCACTAAAGCAGGCCCAGATTAATTTTCTCACAAATCAATTTGATAGTTATAGATAAATAATTTACATTATATAAATGGAACCAATTACATGTTAGGTGTTTTATTAAATTAAGTTGATCGATGAATGGAACGTCAAAATGAAAGTACATTCAACATTCAGTATAAAGATCATGCAGATCTACTTAATCCTCAATTGTATTTTCTTGAAAGAGCCAAGAAACTAAGAGAATAGAACCAACTCAAAATTTGTTGTGAATGTGGAAAAATGTCACAAAAGTCTCAATGTTAAGTCATAAAAAGTAATTTCACACTAATTTTATAACTGGAAAAATTCGAGGAAAATATTGTTCACCAAAGTTTTGACTGAAATAGAAATTAATATGTAAAATAACTCAAAATGTATTTCCATGACAACCATAAACACGGATCTAATAAATGTACAATAAATATTCAAGATATATCAAAACTGGAAAATGAATTTATTTTATAAGTCAGTGTTTATGAACCAGTAGATTAAATTATAAAACCAGATAGACTAATGGAAATAAAAAAGACAGGAATTAATATATGATAATAAAATTATAAAACCAGTTAGAATAACGGATATAAAAAAGACAGGAATGAATATATGATAATAAATTCTAAAGAAGGCACTAATAATAATTGACGCCATTTATCACTAGTGTAGAACAAATGATTTTATGAAAACTGGTATTATTCCAAATTAACAAAGACGAAAGAAACTTTTATAAGAAGTGCTTGATTTTTTCTTAATTAAAATTAGAAGAACATAAAAGGTTATTCAACCAAACAACCTATACAATAAATAAAATATCTTAACAGGATCCAGTCGTTACATTTGAAAAATTCTCAAATAAATTAAATTTTCCTTTTGTTATATATTATGATTTTGAAAGTATTATTGGTCGAATTATTACTATAACTTATGACCCAAATACGGTATGGACAATACAATCAGCAAAACATACACAAGCAGGATTTTGCGTTTATCTTAAATCAAAGACTGCATATTTAAATTTATATTTGAAAATAATTGTAGAAACTGTTTATCAACAACTAAGAACCGGTAATGTTATCAAATGAGTATCAAGAAGTAAAGGTAAAAATCATTTTAATTCCACCAATGTATGCTGCATCTGCTAAAATGACTTTGTCTTTAACAAAGAAGACTATAATTCATGAGATTACAATCACTTAACTGGAAGTCTTGCACACCTACAGTGTAAGTTAAATATAAATATTCAAAATGGATTCCAATATTTATTCATAATTTGTCTGGATAAAATCTCATCTGATTATCAAAGTCTTAATAAACTACGATCCCATCATATAGTAATAATACGAAATAATGATGAAAAATATTTTTTTAAATCGTTTAGCAAAGATTTTGAAGTTGTTTGACACAAGATAAACATCAAAGATGATTTTGTGAAAAGAACAATTATATTTCAAGATAGTTATCGGTGCATGTTTATATAATAGTACGGGGAAATAGAGAGCGTAGTGAGAACGTTTTCTGGATTTTTGAAAACATATATTTAGACGTACCAATAGATTTGTAAAAGCAATAATTCTGGATGAGGAGGATTTATCTATACCGTAGAAGAAATTGATGGAAAATTATTATATACACATTAAAAACAAAGAAACACATGCTATTGAGTATTGTAATTTGAGGCTGCATATTGAGTTGGGAATAAAACTAAGAATGCTACATAGAGCTGCTGTGTTGTATAAAGACCCCTGGTTTAATCATACATAGAACTTAATACCTCTCTAAGAAAAGTTATAGGAACAAATATTTTTATGACCAATTTTAAATCGAAGTTTTTGTAATTAGGAATATCATTTTTAACTGCGCTAAGTGAAAAACAATTCTAAACATCGTGTTTTTTTAAAAATTCTTTTATTCTAGTATATTTGTGCTGAAGCCTTATAGGTAGGTGTCTTACTAGTCCGACAAATCACACCCCCCACCCCCAAATCTGTGTTGATACTGATACGATATGTTGGTTCATGTCACCTGTTCATTAAAATGTGCAATTGTTCTGCATGCAGAATATTTCCGGAACAAACCAGTGTACAATTTAAACACTCACCGGTATTTGGATGTAGCCATATCCCGCGAAATTCAAAATGGCCACAGGACATATGCTTGTGCTATTCCACGTTGATTTACAAATCACCAAACATAGGATTTGCTCAGAAAATTGAATGAACATGTCACCAAATGAACCCTTCAGCCGATGGTATATATATATATATACAATTTATTAACAAATAGAGATAAACAGTTTTAGTAATATTAGTATTATGTATAATACACGCTTATTAGAAGAAAAGAAAATAAATTACAAACAAAAAAAAAAAAACAAACAAAATTAATTACAAAGGTAATTGTAAACAACATAAATACTAGTATAATCTTTATAGCTGTTAAAGTGGTTATCAGAACTCAATTTATTTAATAAAAATATAATAAAAATATGGTGTGCATTACGGTTACTATCAAGTATTTTATAAATAATTAATCATATTATCATTTTTAAAGAATTAGTAAACTTATTTTTATGTTATTAGATTATACTTTTACCAATTAAGATTTTCTGCAAAGTAAAATAATATGAAATATTCATATCTAATTGTAAACAGGGGACATAATTCAGAAAAAAAAAGAAAAAAAAATAATAAAAAATTAATAAAAAATTACTAAATGTCATATAGTGTTTTTGAATTTATACCTTTTGGATATACCGTATTAAGACGGTGAATCCAATAGGTTTCCTTTAGTAGACGTTCCATTTCAGAATCAGCTTTAACAATAGGTTGGAAGGAGAAATCTTGCAATGTATGGGAATTTTTGTTAAAATGTATAAAAATTTTGTTATATATATATTGATGTGTGCAGCCAAAATATACTGCTGATTTTTGCAGGTTTTAATGAATAGGCGATATCAGCTTCTAAACCCAAATCAATATGATTAATATGATCACAGGTAAAGGTCTGATTTATCGGCCTAGTGCTTTACTACAACTTCATTTGTATTTACTGCATAATAATTGCATGTATTATTTATGATTATTACGATATAAAGTATGCAGTCATTTAGAGGTACGAGAATCAAGTTAATACAAATTTGATGAAAGCCTTACTTATTTTATAACATAATACTCTTCGGGAATTCTATAACTTGTACTCAACACAATATGATGGGCCATAGTCAAGTCCATACTACTCCTCGGGTATATTGATAACTTGTAACTTGTATTCAACAAAATGTGATGGAGCATGGTCAAATCCATATTACTATTCGGGATCTCTATAACGTGTAACTTGTATTCAACAAAATGTGATGGAGCATAGTCAAGTCCATAATACTCCTTGGGGTTCTTGATAATGTGTAACTTGTGTTCAACGAAATGTGATGGAGAATAGTCAAGTCCATATTACTATTCGGCATCTCTACAACATGTAACTTGCATTCAACACAACATGCTTGAGCACAGTTAAGTTCATAATACTCCTCGGGGATCACTACAACATGTAACTTGTATTCAACGAAATGTGATGGATCATCGTCATTAGTTTAATAATATCGTTAATTGTTATACTCTTTACTCTCATATATATGTTTAATTTAGTTGGTGAGTTCTCGTTTTCTGGTGTATCGGTATCAGTTCTTTTATTTGATCCTAAAGTCTTTTGAACTACGTCTTATTTATTTCATCAGTTTGTATTACCTTTTGTTCTATATCATTAAAAATTACTTCTTCATCGTTCCACCGTTTTGTTTAATTCGTCAATGCTTCCTTGTGCCACACCAATATCATTAAAAAGTTATTGTTTTTATATACTTAACTATATGTTAGTACTTTATCATTCCAGTTTAAAGTCATCAACTAAGATTTTAATATCGTCATTAAATTGTTTGCCAGTACTGCTGTACATTCTGTACAGGTCCTGCGTTAGTTTCCTCACCTACAGCTTGTAAAATTTGTTTTTAATATGTCTATAGAACAATGTACATCTTGGCGAAAAAATATCTCGAGGGTCTGAAATCTTTTCCTTGTTATCATCTGGGTTTCTTTTTTTTGGGGGGGGGGGCAATTATGAGAGTTTAGTAGATTTTCTGTTATACATTGATCCACTGATGCGGTTTTCTTATCATTTTCTTCTCTCCATGCTTTATCTCTTATATTAGTAGCCTCTACAGTATTTAAGCGTCAGCACGTTTCTGTACTAAACCTTCTTTTATAGCTGCTTCAAAATCTTCTATAGGATCAGGTAGTTTTATAGTATGACTGTTGTTCAAGTTTAAGTCATTGTTTAGTGTTTGACTTAGTTTTTCGTCTTTTTCGTCATTCTTTATGAATTTAGAACTAAAACCACTAAGTCTATTAAACATGCTTATTTAATTTATTTAACGCAGATAGGCAACTTATTGCAGGAACTTCGCGATAGCAAATTCTGAAGATATATGTAATTGACGTACCATTAAAATATAAATTACTTTCGTATCTTCGTCTTTGATTTTAATTTTATTCTCCGTATAGTACGGCTTTGTAATTGTTTATCTGAACTATTAACAACCATGAAAATATTTTAGTAGGTAGGCATGCTAATAGAGTTAAGCACGAGCAGTTACAATAATTTGATGTATTGCTTTGTTGATCATGAAAAATTTAAGAATATTCAGGATTTAAAAATCTTTAGGATGTATCTGCTTCGGTAGATGTATTCAAAGACCAAACACAATTAAATCCTAATAACTTAATAGTTGTAGCCTGTGTAATTATTGCTCCGAGTTATTAAAACTCTAGAGTTATGTCTCCATCATTGAAAATCTATGCTTTCTTCATGACAGCCACCAGCAAATATTCCTTCTGTGGCTCTGTGGCTTTTTTCATATGCATGAATATAAAAACCATCCGGTATTTATGTAGTTTTGGTTTCATTTTTATCCGTTATATAGTTGAATTTATTGGGTCTTTAATCGTTTGCAATAGTGTGATAATCAACTATAAAATATATTCTCCATAGCGAAATGTATAATTTACCATCTGTTATCAATGGGATTTTAAAATTATATTTATTGTTTAGACTTTTCTTCCATTGTAATGTAATTAGACTTTGTCATTAAATAACGAGAAGCATTGTGAAACAGTCATAGAGAAGGCAGTCCTTTCCTTCTTAAGTTCTTCTAACCAGTTATTATATTCACTATCATATTAAATTCACCGTGACTTATGTCATTGTCTTTTATTGCTTTACTCGTCATTTCGTCGATAGTATTCGACTTAGTTGCAGCAGAGGTTACAATTCCATCTTGTTTTAAATCTGTATTATATACCAGCTTGTATTTTACTGCTCTTGCCTCAAACAATAGTAAAGTTGCACCAAACCCTCAAAAGCTAGAGATATAGAACAGAAATAAGAAACCTTTATAGATTTGACGTATACTAACAACATAGTCAAATCAATACATAATTCATATAAAATACACCGTGCCATAAATGAATGAATAAATGAATAGTTAATAGCGACAGAAATATGTGTAGATGTATATCTTGAGAGAGAGAGAGAGAGAGAGAGAGAGAGAGAGAGAGATTGGTAATAGACAGCGTCAGTGCTTCAGCTTTTTCATCGATCGAGTTTTGTTTGGTGAGTCCAGTAGTAATACCATTCAAGTGTTACTCCCATTCACCAATGTTTCATTGCATATCTGGAAGGACCACGATTTTACAATCAGGATTCCATTTATGCTGTAGTATTGTAAAATTCATACATTTCTGGCAATTAAGTGCTGTTTTAATGCGGACCATGGACTATGATTTGAAAATTCTGTAAATCTCTGTTCTCTGAGCCTTTTAATGAAAGAAAAGTTATTTTTAACAGTCGAAACATAATCAGACCTATTTCATCTATTCCGGTGTGAAAAGTGTGTATTATTGTGAAACATGTGTATCGTATCTATATCACCTAATTTCACATGCTTTCTTAATTATTTTGAATCTATTTTATCCAAATCCTTAACGGTTAATTTCTGTTTGTAGGCTTCTGCTTTTTTTCATATACAGTACTAGCAGAGCAAATATCGCCTTAGATTCTAAAAATAGAATTCAGTGTTGATCCATTTAAATACTGTGAAATGTAGGTTATAATTACCGTGTTCTAGAACCACATTATGAATCTTATCCAATGCGCACTCCTCACCCTGAAACCAGCTGGACAACTAACAACCCCTACATCAACAGTTCCAACAGACATTTCTTGATCTATACATTGCAGATACTTGACGTAATTTTAGTTTAGGTGATCATGGGTAAAATTAAATCAAACTCAATTAAAAATTAGAAATAAAACATTACGAAAAATTTCACAAGTCTGGTGTTGAATTTTCCGAGATTAATAACCCCACTCAGAAAAATGTTACCATTCAACAGCATAACTAATAAGTCAAGTGAAAGTGCAATACATAGGTTGGAACAGAACACGATTCATTTGGAGTAACAAAAATCTCATTTAAACAGAAAATGGATACATTTAACAATAATATTATGGATACAAATTTCATCATGATCGTCTTTAAATAAGCAAAAAAAAAACATACGAATTTAATTTATGGAAACATTAGTTTTACGAATCAAATGAAAAAACATTTAACAAATAAATTCGAGAAAACACCTATGACCAGAGAAGGAAATATTCGTTGGTTCTATACTGATCAAGAATACAGGGAATTAAGACGTTGTGTGACTGCTGGTGATTTTGTAAATTGAAAAATATTATCAACTAAAACCTATCTCGACTCATTTAAAAACAACATAATGAAAATTAAAGGAAAAGATATTGCTATAGAACACTACTGAGCTCCGAAAGCCTAATTAAATAACTTATTAGAAAGTGTTTTCAGTAAAAGAGCACAGATGGTTGGCCTTTAAAAGATATAGAAAATAATTGACGAATTATTACACGCTATTTATCAACGTCTGCAACCTCTGTATTTACAGTAGCATTTATTCCTAGTTTAAATGAATCTGAAGACTTTAGTAAATTATTGTCATAACCTAGTACACTATCCATACTGGGTTATAAAAGTACGCCTTCACCACCAAAGGCATATTCTTTTCTAACTTCTGAGCCTCAAATACATTGTTGAAATCTTATTTTAATGTTTTCATCTGAATCACAACCATTTTCAATTAAAATTATAAATCCAAGCATTCTTTTTCCTGTGTCGTGAACAGTATACCCAGATTCCGTAACATATTGTATATTTTGTACTTAATAACCCAAAATAGAAATCATGTTGTCTAATTGTCTCATTTAGAAGCGCTATTCCTTCATTTGTTTGTCTGGTGCTATCTTGAAGAAAAAATAAGAGCATGCTATTTCTTTTGCTGTTATTTCAGAGTTATATTGTTCAGGACTGTGTTGCATACATCATCTTCAATTTCACCATTAGTTTAGTTCACACGTATCCTGTCTATTTTTCCCATTCTCAGTCATGTCCTTACATATTAAACTGTGTTGCAGGACACAGTTAATGTACGCTACTTGTTAGTTTTCTAAATTTGAATGCAAAAGTTAAATTATATAATAGTTTTTCTTTAACTTTCTGGATTAACTGCATAGTTAATAGGGGTCATAGCATTTTAAATAATAAACTTGGGTGGAATAGACGCTAACTTGTGATATCCTATCTGAGCTGATTGGCGGGCCGTTGGCACTAGGACACTGGTTGGTTACCGTGGCCTGGCGCTTAAGGCAAATAATGGGCCATTGGTCACAAAATTCGAAATTTGTACGAACACACACACATGCTTTAAGTCGTAAAAGGTCATTATATCAGTGCTTTAAGCAACATTTTTCAGAAGTATACTAAAATGGCAAAAAAAACTATCAGGGTATAGATTTCAGGGTCGAACATTAGTCGGTTGGCTCGGGACGTAAGAGTTATACATTACGCTCGATCTCGTGTCTTAAATGAATGATATCACACGTAGAACTATGGCGATCTATACAACAATGCACGACATACGTCTTGCTTTATATTTCACTAACTGTTCATTTTGAAGTTGTTGTTTATACCCAAACTATAAGACAGGTTTATGTGTAGCATTAAAAATCCCTTATACGGACACACACACACACACACTATATATATATATATATATATATATATATATATATATATATATATATATATATATATATATATATATATATATATATATGAACTTGCACGTATGTAGCGGCAAAAGAGGAGGAGAATGAGCGTGTTAGTTTTATCAGCAATACGAATGTGCATAATAATAAGATACAAACAGTAGTTACAACTACATCAAGAGTTTTCGGAAATTTTCAGCACTTTTGGTTTCTTTCCTTACAAGATTATTTACTTACTTTTTCTCCCAATATGATAGCGGCGGTGGGGGGGCAGGCTAAGTATGCATTTTCGTGCTGACAGAGTTACATGAATTCCTGGATTTATGTCTCTAGCGCATGGTGCCAATTAAAAGTAAAGTTCTAAACATGTAGATACCAGATGTAAAATTCTGCAGACATATACAATGAAAGATAAGGTAAAATAATCCTCAAAAAGATATGGTCAAATTTTTTAAAATATAAACCGCATTCCTTCGAAAAGTCCGACATTTTCTTTGCTGGTACATTTTCATCATCATAACATTCCTTAACTGAATTCACAACTTCTGTCCCACAGGATGAAGTCGATATGCTCCACAGGAATGTGTTCAGCTTCAGTGAACATTGGCAGCATATGCACTCTGGTCGAGGTTCATCATTGAAGAGGTATGCATGAGTAAAATTTTCACAGATAAATTGTGATTGGTCATGTGTCGTACGTCATAATTTCATAGATAATATAGAATCTTGTTTGTAACCTAAATTCCATTTACACCTATTGAGAGAATCATTAGTCATACTGATACTGATAAAGATTATGTTGTAACCTAAATTCCATTTTCACCTATTGAGAGAATCATTAGTCATACTGATACTGATAAAGATTATGTTGTAACCTAAATTCCATTTACACCTATTGAGAGAATCATTAGTCATACTGATACTGATAAAGATTATGTTGTAACCTAAATTCCATTTTCACCTATTGAGAGAATCATTAGTCATACTGATACTGATAAAGATTATGTTGTAACCTAAATTCCATTTACACCTATTGAGAGAATCATTAGTCATACTGATACTGATAAAGATTATGTTGTAACCTAAATTCCATTTACACCTATTGAGAGAATCATTAGTCATACTGATACTGATAAAGATTATGTTGTAACCTAAATTCCATTTTCACCTATTGAGAGAATCATTAGTCATACTGATACTGATAAAGATCATGTTGTAACCTAAATTCCATTTTCACCTATTGAGAGAATCATTAGTCATACTGATACTGATAAAGATTATGTTGTAACCTAAATTCCATTTACACCTATTGAGAGAATCATTAGTCATACTGATACTGATAAAGATTATGTTGTAACCTAAATTCCATTTACACCTATTGAGAGAATCATTAGTCATACTGATACTGATAAAGATTATGTTGTAACCTAAATTCCATTTACACCTATTGAGAGAATCATTAGTCATACTGATACTGATAAAGATTATGTTGTAACCTAAATTCCATTTTCACCTATTGAGAGAATCATTAGTCATACTGATACTGATAAAGATTATGTTGTAACCTAAATTCCATTTACACCTATTGAGAGAATCATTAGTCATACTGATACTGATAAAGATTATGTTGTAACCTAAATTCCATTTTCACCTATTGAGAGAATCATTAGTCATACTGATACTGATAAAGATCATGTTGTAACCTAAATTCCATTTTCACCTATTGAGAGAATCATTAGTCATACTGATACTGATAAAGATTATGTTGTAACCTAAATTCCATTTTCACCTATTGAGAGAATCATTAGTCATACTGATACTGATAAAGATTATGTTGTAACCTAAATTCCATTTTCACCTATTGAGAGAATCATTAGTCATACTGATACTGATAAAGATTATGTTGTAACCTAAATTCCATTTTCACCTATTGAGAGAATCATTAGTCATACTGATACTGATAAAGATCATGTTGTAACCTAAATTCCATTTACACCTATTGAGAGAATCATTAGTCATACTGATACTGATAAAGATTATGTTGTAACCTAAATTCAGTTGAGGAATCATAAATCATGCTATCATAGGTAATATGGGAGCCTGATTGAAACCAAATTCCATCTACCTAGTGAGAAAGGGTCTGTCATAAGACATACTGTCGTATGTAATACGGATTTCTGCATGTAACCTAAATTGCATTTTCAATATATGGGTTTCTGCATGTAACCTAAGTTTCATATACAATATATGGGATTCTGCTTGTAACCTAAATTCCATCTATGCCGGTTGTGGAAGGGTCATAAGACATACAGTAGTATCATAAAGGCGGTTTTGTACCTTTTACGGATCTAGGTCACGACCCTTACCCCCCCCCCCCCATGAATCGGTCCTCATATCACGCGCACATGCCCATGCGTAAACATTACCCACAGGTGCCCGACAAGTGGAAAGTCGTGTGGGGTAGAAGTCTTCAACCTAGATCAATAATCAACAAGACCTTAGGTTCACTATCATGGTTCACGCACGCGACAACTAGATAACATGCTTTGCATCAATGCTTGCTCTGACACAATGTAATAACACGAGTTTGGAAATGTTTCACAGACAGAATCTCTTAATAGCATTTTAGTTTTTAGTGCAGGCACAAATATTTGCAGTTCTGGCATACCGATCAATATTTGCAATATTGATATAAATTAGTATTTTTATTTGCGGGGACTGGCTCTTGTATCAGGATGTATTCGATTCTGCTTCTCGCGTGCCATTCAATTCTTAGTAAAAAAATAGACTTTATCAAGGAATGAATTATTTTGTCGTGCCAATATCTCAAAGCGAAATTGTACATCTATAGTCCTTATACAAGAGCCAGCCAAAATGGATACTCACCAGTGTGAAAGCGACTCAAATTATTGGCTGGTGGAAGTGCTAGCAAATATTTGAGAGACCTAAAATTATTATTCCAAGACTGTGTATGCTTACTATTATACGGGACCGTGTATGGATGTGCATAGCTTACGCCATAGAATAGTAATTCAGAATGGCGTAGAATTATTATTGGTTAAATATAGGGAGGGTGCGTGCGCATTTTTCCATCAGCCTCTTCAAGTATGATATTTTTCATTTACTTCCTAAGTGTATGCGGTGGCCGAGTTAGTTAATGTGTTTTACTGCTGATCAGGTTATTGCTGGCTCGAGTCCCGCTGGCGGCAAATAGTACTTTCTTAATAACGGAGACAATAACGAATCTTCAGTTCAGAAAGTCGGTCTGATGATGTAAGTTCGATGTCAATACAAACACGAAGCACGCATAATTGTTAAGACGTTCTTGGCTTGAAAAACCTCTGGACCTTCTAGTATGTTGTTTGGCACGTTAGAAGCTTATGTGAGGGTTGCATTCAAACTACTGTAATTGATATAGACTACACATATCGATTGAACGTATGAACTTCGTTTGTAACAGTTGACAAATGGTAGCGTGCCTATAATCTCAAAGATACCAATCCACAAGCAAAACTTGAGTGGAGATATTTCATTTATATTAAGCAACTATTGAGGCATATATTATACTGGATAAACGTTCACAGATTGATGCGCATAGTAATCTTAAAGAATTTATGAGCTGTTATCAAACCTTACTGAAAAGATTAAATCACTTTTTTGCCTAAATGCGTCACACATATTTGTCAAAGGTGCTCAAAAGATGTTGCGTGACTTTTCAAACACGTATCTGGAATATCTTGAAAAATTAATCGACTGGGAAATTATCTCAACAACATAAACTTGTCTCGGGACGGTATTTCCGTCGATTATGAATATGCAAACAACGCCTTGACCTCCTTCTAAGTCCCCTGGTACATACAGATACCAAACGAATTGTTTCTGAGTGGATCTAACGGCGGTGGCTGTGAAATCATTTTGTATATAATGGTGACAGCCTTCTATGGAAATGCCTGAGCAGGTTTTAACCCAATTTGTGTGTGTGTGTGTGTGTGGTTTCATTATTTCGTGATTGAATGACTATCGAAATCGTGTTACCCAGCCACGTTATCATTCTGCGATCCGTGTCAATAATTCCTACGCATACTGATGTCCGAATAACCGTTCTACAATAGCCTGGTCGCGATATATGCTAAAATCCGCACCTCATGTTTTCTTAGAAACGTAGAAACAGCTTCAAAAAATGCTTTACCTGGATCGACTTGCAATATCAGCGCATCAACTGCACTTGTTGAATTTTTAGACTTCAACGGTTTAGCTTCTTTGCATCTGCTTGCAGCATATACGTTATTCAATGCGTACTTGTATATTCGTTCCCCCCTCCCCACGAGATCATGTGGCGGAAAAAAGTAATCTGAAGAACTTCATTAGGTGTTTTGACATCAAACCATTCACGCGAAATCTTTCTTGACGTGGGTAGGTTAATTTACCACAGCGCCTGTCAACTAGAGCAATCCAGTTGGTGACTCTTGCCATGCTCGCTAACTTTTTCACATTTCAACTCTCCAAACAACTGCGTGGCCTGAAGTAGATCGCGGCTAGATTCCTTATATCAATATGTTATATCTCCAAGTATCACACAAGCAGCGACCAAGAGCAATCTCAGCCTTTATCCCAACTTTGATGATTCTTCTAGCGAATCTTTCTTCAAACGTAGGATTGATGGCGTTAAAGTCATCAATACGATCTATGTTGGCGTGTGCAGATATCGCTCGATGTTTTGTCAGGAAGATTATGTCTGTAGCATGCAACATCGACACGATTTATATGTACTTCTCTGGTCTTTGTGTCGGTCATAGAATCAAGTCGTTTATCTAGTCGAGAACCATTACAGTAGTGATTGCATCGAGAGAGAGAGATAGGGAGAGAGATATATACTTTTCACTAGGATATTTACTCCACGTTGCTCTGGATAGCTTAGAGACGACTTTATCATCGACCCTGCGCGTGAGAGGCATTCGCGTCTTTGGCCGGTGTGCCTGAAAGATCCCACAAACGTGCACTTCTTTGCTCCACATCGAACACAAATTCCAGTGATCTCAACTCAACCGTTATGTGTTTGAACCAGTGTTCTATTTACAGTACAAGTTTTCAACGTGCATCACACACAGTATGAAGATACGCGTGTGTTATGCAACAAGTGTTATTCAATATGGCATCACGGAAGAGAAAATTCACCGTCATTGGCTTTTCTGCGCCGGCAAAACCCATGTTACACAAGCGCGGTGATATGTTTCCAAACTCAGTTTGCGCGTTTATTATTCGCAGAGAATGATCGGGGAAAAACTCAACAGTTGGTGAATATGATTTTGAGATGACTGACATGGGGTCAGTTGTATAAAATTGCGAAATCAGCGGATGCTCAGCTGTGTTATTATGTACCCGGAGAGTTTACTGTAACTCTCCATTCACTACCAAGAAGCAAATCTTCCACTGTTGACATCCTTTCAACAATAGCTGAAGCTCCTATCATTGACGACCTTGATTTAAGTAATGATAATCTTGTTGTTTACGACGATGTGATGATTGAATACCAACACAATCTCGCGAGACTATTTTCCCGTGGTCTACAAAGAAACCCAGATATGTTCTGTGTCGCACAACGATACGCACACGTGCCTAACGTGATACAAGACAACTGCAGCGTGTTGATGATATTTCACGGCATTGATGCGCATGGACTCGCAAATATTCACTGGACTTTGCGTGCCACCGCCACCTCGTGGGATGAGTTTCGTAATATGTTTGAAGTTGCCCAAGACCCTCATAGATTCCTCACTATTGACTTGACTGGTGGTTCTGGACATGGTAATCGAAATCACTATGATAAATATAATATCAAAACATACTAGTGATGTTAAAGCAGAGTATGGGAAGCGACGTCGTCAAGCTGCCCATGAACACCTGGAAATGACTCGTAATGATATGGCCGGCCGCAACCGTGTCTAACATAAGTTACAGTCGAGACCGACTGCACGAAAAGATCACACAATGGGTTTTGAACAAATGTTTCCTCCGCTGATTAAACCCACGCGTGAGACCACTGAATAAAGTGAAAAAAGTTGCAGAAACCACCACAGCGATAGAAGGTCCGGTTGCCCTTGGGAGCTCTGTGATCCAAGAAGCCATGGACGCCGCAGTCTAATATTTTCAACGACATAAGCTAATAAAGGTCGAGCAGGAGGTTGAAAAATTGCCGTTTCTTTTCCTAACGACTGCAGAGATAATGAAACGAAATAATATTGTAAAATAAATACCGACGATGTAACATCTGACAATTGGGTTAAGTGGTCATATTGAGGAAAAGTTTAAAACGTTTTCGGCAAAAGAGTGGAAGGAAATATTATTATAAATTATAAAATTCGAAACACGAGTCAAAAAGTTGTTGAGGAAAAGAATAAGCTGGTGAAGGTATCTGTGATTGCGCGACCGCATTACGTAATTAATGAGTCTGTATCAATTTGCCAGCGGTTATTCGCCAACAACAACATGGACCCAGGCATGATTCGCAAGTTGTTGCATAAATTTGTTGAAGTCATCTGTGATGTATACCACACCGATGATGAATTCTGAGGAGATTCTTCGCTAAAATACAACTCAGAACATCACCTCTATGATTAAGATCTCATCAACAAAACCAGAATTGTATGCGACTTTAGGTCACACACTCGAGATCGCATTGGCGTCACTTGGCGTGTATTACAGATAGCCTAATATCCAGTCGCGACTGTTCGGGGATCTTGACGCGAATAACTTCCTGGTCTCCTCGCCAGACGGTGTATCAGCTTGAGGTACTGTAGAACTTTCAACAGGTTCATATTATAATGCCTTAATCAATGAGTAGGTTTAACAGAGGGTTTTGATGGTGACCGGCAAAGACGGACGTTCACGACCTAACACTAGGCTTCGTCATGTCAGCTGAATATCTGTACTATATGGTTAACATCAGACATTCGTCTTTGAGAACTGTCATTGGTTGACCAGTGATATTACCGAAAATAAACAAATTCTGTTTGCAGGACTAGCAGGGTCTTGATACCATATCGCGTCAGACATCCTGATTACATCGACGATGGGGGCCAGTTTTATATGTCACACCATCAGTTATAGTCATGAATCTTAAGCCACGACAACGCAAGCGGGTAAGGGTTACATATTGTTGGTGTTTTCACAAACTGTGAAGCCAGTTGATTAGCTATTGATGACTCTCGCGTCATAATGATCCGTAGACACATATTCATGTTGCCCTTGTGTAACAGGACGGGCACAAGGTAAATCTCACTGGAGAGACCTCAACAATAAAACTGTACAATAGTGACCAATCTGGTATTGAATATTACATATTCGAGAAACCCCACTTATAAGGCATATTGCGGAAATGACCTTCCTGATGTTCTACCGAAATTATATATTTGCGTACCAAAGGTCCTCTGTGTCCTGGCCTCGCGCGCTGAACCAATTGCTAAACAGATTGCAATGCGAGTCGTTGAAAACATTAAAACACTACTGCAGATCAGTTCAAAAAATCTGGGATTGTAGGCGGTTTAATCAATTCAAGATTGACTGCAACGATTAGTGACTAGAGCACCATCAAAAGTTCCAATTACACTGCCATCAACAGCAATAATGGCAGCTCCAGTTAGTAAAATCATCAACGAAGCGCGTCAAATTACTCTCATTCAGCCACCCGAGCATTCCAACAACAGAAACTTATCCGAGAGGATCATGTGTCAATGTTTTGATGCCAGTTCACGTATGTATATAGCTTGTGATATGCACTTGCGATCTGATTGTCTGCAAAGTCAGCCAAAGTTTCTTCAGTTGGTTCCTGGTAACCTGCAGTTAGAAGTAACCGCAGAATACAGACCTGGTTTGTAAAATATCATCGCACTATGACTCAAATTAGGAAGTAAACCTGTAACGCTTTCAAAATTAATGTCCACTCACGATGTTAAGGTTGACCTTAATTCAAAGCAGCTGGCGAAAATAAAGACCATAATACGAATAAATTTTGTCTCTGTGTAGTTGACTAAAACAAAACGTAATCAGCTTAATGCGGAATACGAAAGTACATTTCAGCGACATTAAAATTATCCAAGTCATAGGTGGCACAAATGCAAAATGCTTGTTCATTTTGTCCATTCCTCCCAGCCATTCCGGTGTTGTTGGCAACTACGTCATCAGCGGTTGCAAAAGCAGCTGCATTAGGGGCCGACAGAACTGCAACCTGAATGACTCTTACAAAAAAGCAGTGGGTGGAACATTTCTTCGGTTACCCGAGACAACTCGCAGAATAACCTCAGGCATAGATCTTCAACTACCCAGTTCAACTCGCGACAAGCTATGCTAACTTTAACCAATTTTGATTTATTCGTTATGGCAGCGTCAGTCAAGTATTTATGAGGTGAAGACGGATTTGCGAAACCGGCATCATTAACTTGGATTTATCTACATAACATGATACACTTTGGGTCGAATAGGTGTTTTCTTTTAAACTTTTTTTATCTTGACTCTTACTAGCTTGTACCTTCTCTTGAAGTCGTTGATTATTTAAAACGAGGCTGCGGACGACAATCAATACTGTATTCTACTCTGCCGCTACTAACTCGACTGAACGGGCCACTGTGTGGACATCTTGTTACTAACGTGTTGTGTGCAGTTTAATATTCATAAACACCGCAAGCGCTTTTTGATTTTATCTCCTCATTTAGAAAGTACAATTAATATTATATGAAATATCTATTAAAAGTTACGGACGCTATTCATAACTACGCGGCCTTGTTGTGGACTTGAGCAGGTGCCTTACCATATGGGATTTGACTGGGTTTTCCAGCTGGGTTGCTGCTAACGTCTACCCGGACGAGCTTATGATTAATGAAGATCGAACTTGAAATCTGAGAACATCATATGTGGACATTAAATATATATTTTATGAAGCCGCTAGAAGCCGTAGTGAAACAAAAACTTGCTGAAATCAAGGAGAACCAGGAAATCATAGACTCTGGTATGTTTGTTGGTTTTATCAAAGACTGCGTCGATTATACCAATACAGAGATAAAACAATATGTGGATGTAAAGATTGCTGAGGTGCCATTACAACCACGTAAAGTATCTTCTTAGAGACAAATTCAAGAAATATTAACTAAAGAAGCACAGGATAAAACTGCCCAAACAACCTTCGCAAATGGCCGACATGCTTTTCGTCCTCTTGCCAGTGGTTTTGATAATCCTAAACATCATATCTTAAAAGTGCGCGAATCTTGATCATACTTGTTTATCATAACCGAAAATAATTGCGAGTGGAACCAAACTGATATTTTAATAAATGATCAGCGGTATCATAATTTGCTAAGAACAACAAAATCGGCGTTGATGTTCTTTACGATTTTTACACATTTACAGTATCAACAACATTAATCGCCAGAGATGAAATTGAGTTTGAAGGAATAAACATCTATTTAAACGGGTTCTTAGCCGTCTTTGGCGTATTTGTTTAAGATTTCTTACTCAGTGTAAGTGATGTATTCTGACCGCGGTGATGAAATTGCTAATTTGTGGACGGGATGTTTGACCAACTAATAGCGGATGCAAAAATCGATAGTAATATTGTTTCACTTGTTGATGTATATCTGCTTCACAATGGTGTTACCAGACCCATATTTATGCTTAAATATAATTTAAGCAAATGTAAAATAGTTGTAACCAACCTAACATATCACAACCAATTCTAGGCCAGCTTGAAGCTATAGCATAGCACGTGAAAACACCGGGCGCAAAATATAGAGGCATGCGTAAAAACGCTCAGGGATTCTCTCTATAACGAGGAAGTGGGCTTCACCAACAAATCTAACCTGATTGAATTCCCTTTTGATTATGTTACACCAACATTAACTCAACCGAGAGGAGAAAAATCTTGACTGATATTTAACAAGGTCGCACTTATTCGGGTTACAGTGTCTGGACGAAGAGAAGGTTCGTTTCAGTGGCGTAACTGGTTTGTTTCTATATGAGCATGGCGTTAGGGCCCCAGAACTCAGAATCACCGGAGACTTAAATATTCTTCAGACGTAGATTTTTATATATTTGTATGGCAATTGAACCAGTAAAAAAACAGAATAATTGGTTAGAAGTACGCGTGTGCGTGTAAGCCCTGAATGTTATAAATCTGGACAGGGTCTGCAATTATACTACGTGATAACATTATTATAAGAAGAGCTATGATAGACTCTCAATGTTACCGACGCGAGAAAATAATTGTAAAGGAACAATAGCTGCGAGTAAAATACAAACTCATGTGTGTAGTCGTAGATGTTATTTACGGAATCGTCCCCGCCACCACGGTTGACCCTGGTGCGGCGGAAATCACGACTACATTAACTCTTACAGGCATACCATTCAATATTGTTGTTGGAAACATATAGTAGTTACTGGTGTGACTGCCGGTGTTGGTAAAATAAACTCGTCAAAGCTGCATTCGCGATTACGTGTCTATTTCGAACTTATCGCGACGGCACAAAGCAGTCTCAATACAATTACCAAACTATAATCGATGGTAATTGCGGATAAAACGATTACCATTGCTGAATTCGAGACTTTGTTGGCGGAAAAGGAAAGGCAACGGCAACTCCAAGCACAGATACGAAATCAAGGTATAATGGATTTGCAGGCAGTAAAAATCGAGTAGTTTCATTTTAAAACCTAAAAACTATATAAACACCAGGAAAACAAGCAGACCTTCCACATCAAACTAATGTGGAAAAACAGCGCCTGCATAGTTCCATTCCTGTAAAATAAGCACAAGAAACGTATGGAATCGACTCGATCAGATTATATCAAATGGGGACGATCTAAAATATTGCCCAACTATAAATAAATATCATCTGGTATCAACATACTAACCATACTTGAAAATATTAAGTCCATAAAACATCTGATATCGAAAACAATATCTACATCCCATAAATGATGGTATGAAGTCAATGAAAACATCTGATATAAACAAAAATATCTTCAGCCTATAGTTGATACTATCCAAATAATAATGAATGAATTCAGTATTGTGGAAAAGAAAATATCAAAGCTGGATGAAACAATATCAGCATCCGACGAAAATATTATGATACCATTACAAAAGCTCCTTACAGCTGCAATGCTTCAGCAGTAGCCAGATGCTTTACTATAAAAATCCGAGAACATTTTATGGAACACTGACGGAGAAGAAAAAAAAAAACGGGCAAACGGTTGACAGAATTGTTAGGTGAAGTTAAACAATAAGTCGAGCAAGACAGGCGGGATAACCCGTCGGTGTACCAGTCGGTTTGTTCGCCATGCGAGCAATGATGCAAATCATGCATCCACTAGTTCTGGCCCTGAACCAAGGTTGTGGACCGTATGGTCCTTGCGGACCGTGTACATAGTAGTATAAGAATAACGATTACGTTGATTATTGATCTAGGTCAAAGTCTTCTACCCCAAATAACTTTCCTCCTGCAGGGAAACCTGTGAGTAACGTTCATGAGTGGGCATGTGTGCGTGTTACGATGACAAATTCATGGGGAGGGGGACAAGAAAGGTCTGACCTATATATGTAAATAGATATAAAACCACTATTATTATACTACTAATACTGTCATGCGTAATACGGGATCTTGATTGTAACCTGAATTCCACCTCCACCTATCGAGTCCATCTCAACTAGAATATTTCAAACATCTTACCTTGTAGACACACGATCAATGCAAATATCCAAAAGATCTTTCCCACACATGTCTCCATTACAGCGATCTATAATAAAACATATTTAAATTATAATCGTCGTAACAGTTCTTTTCATGATCGTCATTATTATCATCATTATAAGTATCATCATCTAACACCAGTGGTAGCGGCTGGGACATCAATAATCAACAAGTTTGTTTGCGGGCTTCTGCCAAAGCGAAAAGGTAACACAAATTTTATACAAATGAAAAACGTGCTTCCAGGAACCTTATACCTGAAGAGAAAATTGACTCACCAACATTTATCTTGTCTCTTGTGCCGATATTTAAGATCTAGGCCCAGTCAGAAGCAATGTCAATTGAATCACTTTATTTTAAACCACTTTTTAGTAGTATTTTCTTATCTGACCCAGTTACATATTTTCGTCTATGCAGTTGCACTTGGAAATACCATATGTAATCCTACAAATAGTCGTCGATTATTAATCCGTATTCATTTGCAAATTGCACGACAAAAGACATACATCACATAAACAATCAATAGGAATCTGAACTAACGATATTAAACGCAACCATCATGCATTGTTTACGTTTTCTTTTTGTATTTTTTTTTCAACTAAAGAAATTGCTTTGCATGATTAATACTCATATTAATGACAAATAGTCGATTAAAGTCAATGTTCTAATGTACTTTGATTCATCTTTATTTAGTTGGAAACTGTAAACTGATATTTTACGTCTTTTTGTCTATTTCATGTGCACATCGTATGCAACATTGCATGCATGCTCGAAATTTCATATATAAAGTTATATTTTCGTTTTTTTAAGTTCTTGAGAAGGACAAAAGATTATCTGCAATGGTAATTTCACACCAGATTTGCAAATTAGGCTCGCCATTTAAAGGTACAGTACGGTAATCTCGACAACACCACACAATCTAGTTCAACTCCGATTTGAACATTGCTCAGCCATTTCTGTCATATTTTCGACTTGACGAAAGTGGACGAGAATGTTCAGACTGGTTCAGCTTGTATCGAATGCGACTTAGCAAGGTACTCTGACTTCCATTATGTTCCACACACGAGGCCCTGCTCGCAACGCTGAATGGCCTATACCCGTGGAAATTCAAGAAGGCGGAAGGAATACAAAAATGCGTTGGCAAAAGAAAAGAACACATAAAATCAGTTATTTCCAGCTGTTGTATTAGTCACAACTATGTCAACTAAAGAAGTATTGCGTGCTTATTTAAAGTGTCACTATTCAGTGGTCATTTTCAGCCATTATATATGACGGGTGAAGGCCTACAAAGAGAGATTGTGCAATTGTTTGCTTGTGCCTTAATTGCGTCAGAGACGCTTTATTTAAATGAAAGTTTCATCGATTTGTCTTACTATTATTTTACAATAAGTTTCAACTATTTCGAATATACCGATTTTTGTGTCATGTAGCATACTTGTATTTTATTTTAGATTGCCTTAATGGAACTGATATATATATATATATATATATATATATATATATATATATATATATATATATATATATATATATATATATAATCAGTTCCATTAAGGCAATCTAAAATAAAAATACCAGTATGCTGCATGACACAAAAGTCGGTATATATATATATATATATATATATATATATATATATATATATATATATATATATATATATATATATATATATATATATATCCATTAAGGCACATAAATACATACATACATACAGTGGAGGCATACATGTTTGACAAATCTTTATCTTTCTTTCCGGGCTACTACGAAGAGCAATTGAAACCCTCAATGCTATTTTGTTAAGGCTACTGTGGAGGGCAGTGTGAATCCTCGAAGCTATTTTTGGGTCAGGGCTACTGTGTAGGGCAATGTGAATCATCAATAATATTTTATTCAGGGCTGATATGAAGGGCATGGCGCATCCTCGATGATATTTTTCCACTGGTACTGTGGAAAACATGGTGCATTCTCGACGACGCTTTTACAAGGCTACTGTGGAAGGCGTGATGAATCCTCGATGACACATTTCCATAGCTACAGTGGAGAGAATGCTGCATCCCTTGATGATAATCTTTTTTTATTTTTCTGTGTTTGGAAGTGTGCTCTGCATCCCTTGATGATAATCTTTTTTTATTTTTCTGTGTTTGGAAGTGTGCGTGTCATAATTGCTAAATTTGTCTTGAAATAAACAACCAGAAGGAGCCCGGATACCATGATCAATTCATTCGAACCAATTTGGCTTTTTCAAAAGATAGCAGAAACAGTAAATTGTATATATATTTAAACCTGCCATTCAGCTCATCCCCTGAAATAAGTAGATTTTATACACTTAAACCGTCAATAGGACTCATCTCTGTAAATAAGTAAATTGCACACATTTAAACCGTCAATAGTAATTATCTCTGGAAATAAGTAAATTGCACACATTTAAACCGTCAATAGTAATTATCTCTGGAAATAAGTAAATTGCACACATTTAAACCGTCAATAGTAATTATCTCTGGAAATAAGTAAATTGCACACATTTAAACCGTCAATAGTAATTATCTCTGGAAATAAGTAAATTTTATGCACTTAAACCGTCAATAGGAATCATCCCTGGAAATAAAGCACTTCCTGTGTGCAGTAATATTCGGTCATCGCCCGTTTACTTTGTAGAACGGTAAGGATATCCTTTGAGATCTAACCACCTCTCAGTCAAGACCAATTTACTAAATATTGATTAGTGGTCTTAATTTTGAGGTTTTTCTGGAAGTAAATGTGTGATATCGGTATCAGAATGAATTCATGTTTGTCGTCGTCGTCGTCGTCATCATCATTATCCATTGGCATGTTTAGTTTGAAAATGTATACTGATCCAAATGAAGACATTTGACCAAACGTTTACGCTAAACGATATGAAATATCCTGTCACTATGTGAGTGATGTCCACTGATAATCACATAAAGTATAATTTTATTTATTACAAATAATTTTGGAATTTTTTGTTTAAAGTTATAAATCTATCATTAGCGTCATTTCAATAAATAAAATATAGTGATTGTCAGCTTATCTTGGTTACATAAGCTTAAGCAACAACAAAGGAAGCCAGTTAAAATCTTAGTTGCATAGATTCTCATTTTAAGTTATCCATTGAAATGACCAATTCAGATACATATACTCCTCTCACAACTCGTAAAACACTTTCAAGTGACATGTCGGAAAAGGATCCTAAATTTTCTTAAAGTTAACTCTTTTATTCCATGAAAGTAATGACCTTGTACTTAAATTCTCAAAATAAAGTTGTTACAGTGTATTGTCTGACGAATATATCATACACGTACTTTTATGCCCATGTATATACTTACCCTATTCATAGTCAGATATCAATATCTTGTATTTGGTTAATATGAAAATTTCTGGCATTCACTTAGAACTACGAGCTCGACATTGTACCTTAACTAATATACCTGTGTGAAATAAATATTCCGCTTTTTCTGTATGCGTGTATTCCAGGGTGGGTCTTTCAACTATGACATACTACCTGCTTTGTAAATGTTACAGTATACGTTACAAAGGAACTTCCTCGTGGTACAGGGGTCAATAGAAATTACCGATTATCATATGAGGGAAAATTTCGCTCAGTGTGAGCTGTAAAATATTGCCTTGTATTAATGATTAAGGACGTGTCTTTGAAACATCCAATGATCTCGCAGTAGGACTCTGTTCACATCCTTTTTGCCATAATCATATATTTATAACTTTCCAGGAAATGGGGAATAATTCAGTCTCTCTCATCAAGGTGAAATTGATAATTCTGTTGAAATGGCAAGTTTACGAGAGAGAGAGACAGAGAGAGAGAGAGAGAATATTAGTCTTGCTGTCACAGGAATTATAATACACACTGAAGAATGATATAATATGTAACCGCATGAGTCACCCTATACCCTCAGTGTCAATCTGACGGCTTTGATGTCCACCCTAACCCCCTGCGGGGAAATCAGATTTAAATATAAGGACTTGTCCAACTCCGCTAGAGAACTATCTATGTATCCCGGTGCGTCAGTCCAACTTTGCTCTCCCATCTCTCTTGTAAATTTCTTTGACGTCACTCATCATCAGTTTAAACTTAATTATTTTAAATACAACAAGTCACTGGACACAAGTCTCTATCACTTAGTGATAAAAATCTATGTCCTGGTCCACCCAACCGCCTATCCATTTTTTATCCCGACCACCAACACCCTACTGAACACCCTCCTATCCTCCAATATTTTGTCAAACATTAATATCCTAATCCCACCCACATACCGTCACATTTTTGGATTCAAACAAAAACTCCATCCTCTTCATGTTAAAATGAATTTGACAACAAAAAAATAACTTGGACCACTAGCACGCCAATTCTCAAATTACAGTCCACCCACTTAGACCACCCTCCAATCCCCACCTTCAACAAATACAAAATATCATTATGCCACCGACCCTCCGATCTTCCGATTTGTTTAACCCTGTTCCACTCTAAAAATGTATTATCCAGAATATAATCATTTGAATGTAGTAATTTGAGAGTTTTGGGTCAATCCGAAGTACTTTATTTCTCGAGCACAACACATGTTAGCAATGTCGCCTTGCAATTAAGCCCGTACAAACAAATCAATATGTAATATCTACAATAAGCCCGTACAAACATATCAGTATGTAATATTTACAATTAAGCCTGTACAAACATATAAGTAACATGTACAATTAAGCCCGTACAAACAAATCAATATGTAATATCTACAATTAAGCGTGTACAAACATATCAGTATTTAATATATACAATTAAGCCTGTACAAACATGTCAGTATGTAATATCTACAATTAAGCCGGTACAAACATGTCAGTATGTAATATCTACAATCAAGCCCATACAAACAAATCAGTATGTGATATCTACAATTAAGCCCGTACAAACATGTCAGTATGTAATATCTACAATCAAGCCCATACAAACAAATCAGTATGTGATATCTACAATTAAGCCCGTACAAACAAATCGATATGTAATATCTACAATTAAGCCCGTACAAACATGTCAGTATGTAATATTGACAATTAAGCCCGTACAAACATGTAAGTATGTAAGATCTACAATTAAGCCCGTACAAACATATCAGTATGTAATATCTACAATTAAGCCCATACTAACAAATCAGTATGTAATATATACAATTAAGCCCCTACAAACATGTCAGTATGTAATATCGACAATTAAGCCATTACAAATATCTCTGTATGTAATATATACAATTAAGCCCATACTAACAAATCAGTATGTAATATATACAATTAAGCCCCTACAAACATGTCAGTATGTAATATCTACAATTAAGCACGTACAAACATATCAGTATGTAATATCTCCTATTAGGCCCGTACCAACATATCAGTATGTAATATCTACAATTAAGCCCGTACAAACATGTCAGTATGTAAGATCTACAATTAAGCCCGTACAAACATATCAGTATGTAATATATACAATTAAGCCCCTACAAACATATCAGTATGTAATATCTACAATTAAGCACGTACAAACATATCATTATGTAATATCTACTATTAGGCCCGTACAAACATGTCAGTATGTAATATCTACAATTAAGCACGTACACACATATCAGTATGTAATATCTACTATTAGGCCCGTACAAACAAATCAGTATGTAATAGCTGCCTGATTAATAGTAAGATTTATGATTTATCTAATAAAATTATGAAATATAACACAACTGGATTTCATAATGGGTTTATGGAGGATGGGGTTACTTTAGATGTATAATTACAAATCTAATGAATTATCTAGCGAAATTATGTAAAGAATTATGCATTGAAAGTTAGCATCACTTGTAATATGACTCAGAGGTAACAGTATGGTGTCGTACTTGCAACGAATTGACGAGAGAAAGTATGTGTGCTCAATAATATGAACTCCTTTTTAGTAGGTCAATGACTAGTCACGAAATGATATTGAAAGCACTATTGTGTCTATGACTAGTCACGAATCCATATAGAGAGCTACTTTGTGTGTTCAATAAATATGAATTACATTTGGTATATCTATGACGAGTCACAAACCAATATTGATTACTATATTGTCTATGACTAGCCCCAAACCCATATGATACCTTGTGTTCGATAAATATGAATTCCATTTGGTATATATATATGACGAGTCACAAACCAATATTGATTACAATATTGTGTCTATGACTAGTCCCAAACTCATATTGATAGCTACCTTGTGTTCGATAAATATGAATTCCTTTTTGGTATGTCTTTTGACGAGTTCCAAACACATATTGATAGCTACCTTGTGTTCAATAAATATGAATTCCTTTTGGTATATCTATGACGAGTCAAGAACCCATATTGATAGCTACCTTGTGTTCGATAAATATGAATTCCTATTGGTATGTCTATGACGAGTCCCGAACCCATATTAACAGCTATATTGTGTCTATGATGAGCAGCAAACTCATACTGATGACTATCTTGTGTCTATGACAAGTCCGGAACCCTTATTGATAGCTACCTTTTCTCTATGACGAGTCCCGAACCCGTCGTGATAGTACCTTGTGTCTCCGACGAGTCCCAAACCTATAGTGATAGCTACCTTGTGTCTCTGAATAGTCCAAACCTATAGTGATAGCTACGTTGTGTTCATAAATTGTACTCTCTACCTCTACATCATCAGGTAACAGTTTTTCTTTCAAAACTAAATTTTTACTTATCATTTAATATGTATAAACCATGTAATTAATTTTATGTTTTTTTTTTTAAATAATAACAATAAGACCACCGCCAAATTCATATAATTTGACCGTTTAATTTCCTAATAAATAGAATAAGAATGATTACAGTGTACATGTATAATATATCTTGCCAAATATACAAGTATGTGTACGCTTTAATAGAATGAATGTGAAATGCCTCATAGACAACTTTATGTGCACTAAAGTCTAATAAATGTGAAGTGCCAAATAGACAACTCTGTGTACGCTATAGTCTAATGAATGTGAAGTGCCAAATAGACAACTCTGTGTACGCTATAGTCTATTGACTGTGAAGTGCCATATATACACGGTTGTGGTAAGTCCGCGTTGATTATTTGTGACGATATCTGTATAGGGAAAACTGTTAGCTATGCCGTTAACCTAAGAACGAAAGCTATCGACCATAGAATTATATCATATATTAATAGAGTATAATTGAGTTAAAAAAATGCGAGCAAAGTCCATGCAGTTGAATATATATAACATTGTTGGAAACCTAATTTTTACATATAGCACACGTAAGCCTACCTTTGTAAACATGCTGATAGCTTTATCATAAAGGCTTTAGTTATATAAAGTTTTAATTTTATCATGGTTATAAGCACTGGCAAATAATGTTACTTTCTAATAATGATCAATGTGAAATTATAAAATGTAAAGTGAAAAGTTAGAGGTCGGGCTTCACAGAACTCGATTCGCTCACTCAGCGGTTACAGCAAGACATTTTCTTTCTGTTTTTATAGTTTCACTACATAATTCACAAGGACCATTATTTTAGTTTCAGACGAAAGAGAAGAAACATACCCTTCTGAAATCTAGTTGTTTTCGTTTAGATAATTTAATGAGAAAATTCATATATCTTATTATTAATTGTTTATATATTAAAAGTTAATTTGTTATTTCATCATTTCGTGCAAGCATCTCTGTGAAATGAGAAAATGAAAATGAAATGATGAGGGGATTGGGGTACTTTGTCTCTATCACTGCGCTCGTGATGCTGAATCCCAGTCATATATCTTATTATTAAGTGTTTAGATATGAAGTATTAATTTGCTTTCAAACACTTACTTCATATCGGCGTAATTACAACGATACATATTATGTGCTCGAGAAAAAGATTTTTTTAAAAGATATACCAACTATCGTCAAATTACATCTGAAAAGTTTGGATTTTTGGGATAATACATTGCTAAGATGGTCCAGAGTTTCGAAAAAGAAAACAACTGAAGCATAGGAGGGTGGGTGGCCAAGTATTATATATGACATAAAAATTGGAGTGATAAATGTGCGAGTGGTCCAGTGTTATTCACACACAAAAATTCTCTTGTAGATGGAATAATGAAAACAAAAATGATGATGATAGGCAGGTACAGTATGGGCGTTTGATAATAAATTTGAAGGCTAGGCAAGTGGATGACCCAGGATGCAGATACATATTACAACTAGCGGATACTCTACTAGTACTAGTAAGAGCAACAAAATTAGCAGCATTACTAGAAATAATAATTGCTGAACAGTAGGAGTGGTATTAGTAGTGATTGTAGCATCAACTACAGTAGCAGCTGTAATAGTAGTAATAGTTGTTCTGTAGCAGTAGTAGTAGCTCTAGTAATGTAATTGCCCGTGGCGATTTTCCATATATTTATTGCCAAGACAAACACGATTTGACACTAGGTTGGTGAAGTAAATGGTGTGTGAATACATATACAAAATTAGACCATTTTATCGCAGAAAAATTATATCGTCTCATTTAAAAAACCAAATGTAAAACATTTTAAATATTAATATATTAGTATATTCTGTAAGATCAGTTATTCTCGTGCTTTTTATTTATTTTCTTCCTCTCCATTTCGATTCTCATGTTCTTCTTTTTATTTCCTCCTGGGTCCCCACGTGGCCGAGTGGTCTAAGGCGCTCGCCTTTACAGAACACTGATATGTCGCCTTTGTCCGCTAGAGTTCAAGTCCCGGGATTAGCCAACGTTATTATGTTAGAAACCTTGCCAGTAGCTTTCCGTGAATCGTTGGTTTTTTTCCGGGCTTTTCCCATGTTCTTCCTTCAGCAAATATACCGACGCCATGTAAAGCCTATCAGGTGCTGAAAAATGGTGAAAACCCAATTACTACAAATTTATTTCCTCCTATTTGTTTTGGCTTCTTATATTTCCCTATAGATGCTTCCCGGTAAAGTCACTAGCAGACGATGTTCTTCTCATTTTACCTGGACGATGATGGGCAACAAGACAGTTTCTCCTATTTGTGACCACCAAAATTGACCATTTTGAACAAGGCACACACTAGTACTAAGGCAAAATCAACTTATAAGTTATAAATATAGATGCTAGCAGAAGCCTGATTTGCGTTCTGTTTATCTGTGTATGTTTTGTAACAGTTTCTTGAGATTAAATGAATTTATTTCAACTTCCAAACACCATGTAACATCTACAGCAAATATGCCAGCATACCATAAATATGTCTGCTAATAACTTCATTCGCGATCTATACGGAAAAGGAAATGGATTTTAACTTCTCGTGAAACTTTTTACCGTATCATTTCCCAGTATATCGTACATAATCGTTTTTGTACCAATTACACACACACACACACACACACACACACACACACACATATATATATATATATATATATATATATATATATATATATATATATATATATATATATATATATATATATATATATATATATATATTCATATTCTTTAAGTAAGGGATAAGCAAAAATGTTAACGCCCATTTCGATATAAATGGTGGATTAAACTATAGTTAGAATTAACCAAATAATGCTAAATAATATTCATATTTTGTAACGTTAGACTGTCCATGAAAATAAACTGATCTGGTGGAAGGACCAATAGATCTTCGTGTATGAAATGTTCTATTTAAACTTATCAGCTGAAAATCAACATTTGACATGCTCTTGCTATCTTTACAAAAACAGGAATGACTACTAAATTAAGCATGTATGTGTGTTTCGTTGTTTTTCTTTATTATGTAATATTTTACACAGACTGAGTTAGCCTGAAAGAAACATGGTTCCAATCAGCCTGGCATTTAGCCCAAATCAGCCATGGTCCGAATCAGTCTAGCATTTGGTCCGAAAGAACTATGGTTCGAATCAGCCTGGCATTTGGTCCATAGTCCGAATCAGCCAGAATTCATTGCTGATATTATTTCATGTAGATATTGCAATTCTGATAAACAGATTGGTTTGACAAAAAATGTTAATTGTAGGATTTATCTTGCTGTGTCCAGATTAGTTAAATCTGCAAAGCTTGTTGTTACAACATCACAGCGACCTCACCACCGTTCGTAACGATGATTAAACATACACAAGCTATCCCGACAATTACGTATGCGTCACTGTGAAGTCATACGATGGGTGACGTCAGATACTTCTTTTCAGAGGCATTCGTGACTGGGTATTAATCGTAAGTCACTTATTGGTGATTTATTCTTTTTGTGCATCTGCCTGTCTGTCCAGTATGTTTGTTTCTTTGTATGTTACTCGTTTCGTCTGTTCCTACCTTCACTAGCTTCATTTGAAAGGAAAGTGTTGGTACTGAACATTTGGGGAAAAAATAGCAAATCTTAGCATTTGCTATTTATCTTTATTTTATTAACTTGTGTTTTTATTGTTAGTGTTTCAATAATTCCAGTCATAATAGCATCTAATATATTGGTACAAACGTTTACTTTTTCTTGTACTCTTCCAGTTAATTTTCATTTGGTATATACTTCAAACTTCAGTCAGTGGTGTCTTCATACTATACAAACAGAAGAAATGTAAAGTCATACAATAAAACAATTACTGACATTTGATTTTGTATCTGTACTATACAACAATGAATTTGCTATTTTGGTTCACACACACACACACACACACACACACACACACACACACGTATATATATCAGTGTTTTATATATATATATGAGCGATTGAGAAGCCCTTGATTCTCTGTAATTTTCGGACTGAAGAAAATGTTTCCACGGTTTAGAAAGGAAATTCTAGCAAACCCATTATTAAACAGAACAGAGCTACTAAATCCCATTTACATTAGCCTTTACTGAATACTGAATCCCATTTACATTAGGCTTTACGGAATACTTAATCCCATCTACATTAGGCTTTCCTGAATTATTAATCCCATTTAAATTAGGATTTACTGAATACTTAATCCCATTTACATTAGGCTTTGCGGAATACTTAATCCCATTTACATTAGGCTTTACGGAATACTTAATCCCATTTACATTAGGCTTTACTGAATACTTAATCCCATAGGCTTTACTGAATACTTAATCCCATTTACAGTAGGCTTTACGGAATACTTAATCCCCTTTACATTAGGCTTTACTGAATACTTAATCCCATTTACATTAGGCTTTAATGAATACTTAATCCCATTTACATTAGGCTTTACTGAATACTTAATTCCATTTACATTAGGCTTTACGGAATACTTAATCCCCTTTACATTAGGCTTTACGGAATAATTAGGCTTTACGGAATACTTAATCCCCTTTACATTAGGCTTTACTGAATACTTAATCCCATTTACATTAGGCTGTACGGAATACTTAATCAATTTACATTAGGCTTTACGGAATATTTAATCCCATTTACATTAGGCTTTACGGAATACTGAATTCTCTTTACATTAGGCTTTACTGAATACTTAATCCCATTTACATTAGGCTTTACTGAATACTTCATCCCATTTACATTAGGCTTTACGGAATACCTAAACATCTTTACATTAGGCTTTACGGAATACCTAAACCCCTTTACATTAGGCTTTACGGAATACTTAATCCCATTTAAATTAGGCTTTACTGAATATTTAATCCCATTTACATTAGGCTTTACGGAACACTTAATCCCATTTACATTAAGCTGCACGGAATACTTAATCCCATTTACATTAGGCTTTACTGAATACTTAATCCCATTTACAGTAGGCTTTACGGAATACTTAATCCCCATAACATTAAGCTTTACTGAATACTTAATCCCATTTACATTAGGCTTTACGGAATACCTAATCCCCTTTACATTAGGCTTTACAGAATACTTAATCCTCATAACATTAAGCTTTACTGAATACTTAATCCCATTTACATTAGGCTTTACTGAATACTTAATCCCATTTACAGTAGGCTTTACGGAATACTTAATCCTCTTTACAGTAGGCTTTACTGAATACTTCATCCCATTTGCATTAGGCATAAGGGAATACTTAATCCCATTTACATTAGGCTTTACTGAATACTTAATCCCATTTACAGTAGGCTTTACGGAATACTTAATCCTCTTTACAGTAGGCTTTACTGAATACTTCATCCCATTTGCATTAGGCATAAGGGAATACTTAATCCCATTTACATTAGGCTGTACGGAATACTTAATCAATTTACATTAGGCTTTACGGAATATTTAATCCCATTTACATTAGGCTTTACGGAATACTGAATTCCCTTTCATTAGGCTTTAATGAATACTTAATCCCATTTACATTAGGCTTTACTGAATACTTAATCCCATTTACAGTAGGCTTTACTGAATACTTAATCCCATTTACATTAGGCTTTACGGAATACTTAATCCCATTTACATTAGGCTTTGCTAAATACTTAATGCCATTTACATTAGGCTTTACTGAATACTTAATCCCATTTACATTAGGCTTTACTAAATACTTAATGCCATTTACATTAGGCTTTACTGAATACTTAATCCCATTTACATTAGGCTTTACGGAATACTTAATCACCTTTACACTAGGCTTTACTGAATACTTAACCCCCTTTACATTAGGTTTTACTGAATACTTAATCCCCTTTACATTAGGCTTTACGGAATACTTAATCCCATTTACATTAGGCTTTACGAAATACTTAATCCCATTTACATGAGGCTTTACTGAATACTTAATCCCATTTACAGTAGGCTTTACGGAATACTTAATACCATTTACATTAGGCTTTACTGAATGCTTAATCCCATTTACGTTAGGCATAAGGGAATACTTAATCCCATTTACATTAGGCTGAACGGAATACTTAATCAATTTACCTTAGGCTTTACGGAATATTTAATTCCATTTACATTAGGCTGAACGGAATACTGAATTCCCTTTACATTAGGCTTTACTGAATGCTTAATCCCATTTACATTAGGCTTTACTGAATACTTAATCCCATTTACATTAGTCTTTTCGGTATACTTAATTCCATTTACATTAGGCTTTACGGAATACCTAAACCCCTTTACATTAGGCTTTACGGAATACTTAATCCCATTTAAATTAGGCTTTACTGAATACTTAATCCCATTTACATTAGGTTTTACGGAATACTTAATCCCATTTACATTAGGCTTTACGGAATACTTAATCCCATTTATATTAGGCTTTCATAAATAGATTGTCTTTCTTTTCCTAATATGGTATCTCAATTTTGATCTATTTTGCTGTCCATGAAAAATGAACTAGAGGACGGGGGGGTGGGGGGGTGGGGGAGAGATACCCATGTAGAACTATGGCGAGAAGGGGATTTTGATCATCCTCTGCTCTAAACAGGATTTGACACCCCATTACAGACACCCCATTGCAAACATGTGCTTTGATTTTGTATATACCGTGTCTGCCTCGTGTGAACTTAACAAAATATTAATAGGGAAATTAATGTTGTCATAGTGTGTTGTTTCACCTCCTGCTATCTCGTCTCTTTCATTCATAACATCTATTTACTTGATGAAAAGAAGTTCGATTATTTATTGTACCAGACAGAGAAAAGGAACACCTAAACATAATTTCGCTTAAAATATATAACCCGTTTCAGACTTAAACCCTTTGCACGATAGCTCCTACTATCAGAACAACTGTAATGGATGCATGCGGGGCGGGGTTAGGGTGGAGAGTCCCGTCAGTCATTTAATCCTGTGATATTCTCTTACTTCCCGTGAAAAGGTGAGAAGCGGCTGGAAATAAAATTGCCTCATTTTGTCTCAATAAAAGGCGACATCCATTCCCTAACATTAAAGAATAGTTCTTTAGAATGACGGCCAGAATTGAAGCAGGGATTGTGGGCAGAGTATTTAGATAGGGACCAAGCTAACAGTCTCGCACCTTTTGCAGCCTTTTCCCGATCTCACTCTCCATATATAAGAAGAAGAAAAACCCAGACCAAAACAACCCGACTTCGCAGAAAAGGAATAAAAAAATATGTTGTAGAAATAAAATACTCATCACTTGGGTAGCTTCTCTAAAGTCAAAAGGGTCTGCACACGCATCCACCCGCCTCGTTCAACGTATCTGGTTCGCTTTGGGGGTGTATTTTATTACAAACTCTCGCGCTTAGATATCCAACAATTACGAAATTGAAAATCAGCCTGGACAGCCTTCTGAATCTCTAAAAGTTCGTTTCGCACTTAGCAATTCACCAGGGGGTATGTTTATGCACAATGGAAAAACAAATATAAGAATTACCCAAGATGAGAGATATCCAAGGTCATTCAACAAGGTCGTCAGGTACTCCCTTTTGCCATTTTTTTTACAGTATGGTGGCTCGTACTGTGATCTATATTTCACACAAAAATGTTTACTATCCTTAGTTTTGAAATGAAATCGCTGGCGATTTAGAGTAATAACCAATCTAAAAAATCCACCTGCTAAAATCAACATCAAAGTTTTTATAACCTAACGCAAATGTATTGATCCCATCAGAGCAGCATCTTTTGTCATCAAATTTACACAGACCAGATTTTATGATAACATCCGTCTCGATTGTATGACAAGTTGATTTTATTGCCATCATTTCAACATAACTAGATAATTCGTCTTACGCCGACTTATAATTATCAAATCCTATTACCTTACTGACTACATTTCTTTTTATTCCCTTAGCTCGTTTTGAAACCTCGTTATCTGATAATTTTAGACAGTACATTTTACTACGTAATCCATTCCATTATAATTTCCATAGATACTTCATCTTTAAATTTTCCTATTACTTTTTTTATTGTCATCGCAGTGAAATCCGTTGTCTCTAGGATAATCAGAAAGATCAAATAGATCCAGGTGTTCATAAATTCTTTGTAAATATCATCAGATTCTATTTTGTACATCAACGAGTCAGTATCTGTAAATAGCAACTCTGCATCAGGCCACTTAACCTTAACAAAACTGTAATGAAACTGGTACATCAACGTCTTTGATATTTCAAGTACTGCCATACGAACATAAACCGGTTTATTCAACTTTAAGTTTGTCTTTCTCTTATGTATAGCGACAAGATTTTCATAAAAATTTTCATACTAACAAAATTATCAGATGCTACAAGTTTATTACGACGTTCAGCGTTATTGACGATCTTAATATTAACTCTCTTTGTAATGTTTTCCATGGTCTTTCTGAAGACGCTATTGTTCATTAGCTTGAAGAAGTTTTTTTCAAATTCTGTTGTTGCAGCTTCTCTTCGTCTAGTATTAGAGTCGATATAATCTTTCATCCAACACAATTGATTAAACTTTAACACACGATGATCTTTTCCTAGTATTAGACCATGATCAAGTGCCTGTTTCAGATTTTTATAATGTAAAATATATCTTCGTTTGCCAAGAAGATTTGGTACTAGTTTTGAATAACAGATTTACCACTGGTGCTGGCACTAGACGAGTAATATTGCTGTTTTTCTGATAGCAATTTATAGTCAGCATTGACTCAGGACAAAATGGATAGTAATTATGAGCGTCATGAAGATCAACGGGATAGTCAATATCAACATCAATAAAATAACCAATATGATCAGGTACAGTTTTACCGGATTCTTTGAAAAACCGCTCTGTACTTAACCAATGAAATCCGCTATATGGCATTGGCTCAGAAATTGCATAGCCATACAGATTAGTGATGTCCAGATAAGCTATGAAAAACGACGGCAATGTCTTTTCATAGTTACTCATGTACTTGTTGGCGTTCACATATTTTTTTGTTATGACGCTTATTCATACTCGGATTCAACGTTTTATGAAAGAAACAAAACATGTCAGGATCTGTCAGCAACTCCAGTTTTATTTTGCTGTGCTTGAGTAATAGGTCCTAAGATAATCCTGGTGCTGAGTAATACCATGCTGGATCAAGTCCGTAGTTATCAGCGCTAAAATCTCTGAAATTTTCAAATATATCCGCAAGCAACAGCACATATTTAATCAGATACAGATCATCGTAATCACCAAAGCTTTTACAGTCGAAATCATTGAAAATTTGCTGAGCGTAAGCATAGTCGTCATCGCTGTCACTTTCAAGATTTAATCGAGAATCAAAACTTTCCCGGTCAGGTAAACTTGTTTCATTAAAATCTGCTCCAATCGTCAAGATACTCGTATGGAAAAATATCTTTTCTTGTAAGTAAATTTGCTTTTCACCGAAATGATCCGTCAAATTATCAAACTTTCCACATCCTTTCATGAGCCCGTCTAACAATGCCGCCATAAACTGTAAGCTGTCGATGAATCTCAACTTGCCAAGTGTCACTAACATAAACTTTTCTGTGTTGTTCGGGATAAATTTTATCTTATCATTGTTATTGATTTTCAGACGGTTTATTAAATCTTTGTTACCGAATGCTTCTAAGATATGAGAATCGTATCCACGGAAATTATCTGCGACAATAGGAACGAAATCTGGTGCGGTAGATGTCATGAGCTGGACAGCGATATTTACCTGTAATATGACAGTGATCTTTTACTCGACCTTGAGTCGTAAACACCTAATCGCAATTATGACATATTTTTGCTGAAGCAAACTGTTTCTTGTCTTATTGTAAGCGGTTTCATTTTCGTTATCCTGTCGAAAAACATCATGATGGCATCGACCTCGATAATGAGATTTTTCAACAACCACTGAGCAGGATTTTCTCCACGATACAGTTTAACAGGTTTTGATAAACGTTTATCAACAGCACATAAAACTTGGCATGCAACCCCACGTGGAACATGTTTTTGTACTTTTCTTGTTGAGGATTTATCAGGAATATTTTCTACTCCTTGCACTGGAAGTAGAATCTACTCAAAATCGTAGCATACTATAAATAGAACTTTCATCTTGTGTCTGTAGTTCGTGAACTGTAATATGTTTTGATCTTTATCTGGCATAGATATTCGTTGTGCGTTAGAACAATATTCTAGGTGACGATCCAATACCAGCTAGGACTTACATCCGTCGAGACACTTGAAACAGAAATGTGTCTTTTCGTTATGCTTGTTATACTTCCCATCGACTAACCCGTTAAAGTTTTTGATCCACACGTGGTGGTTTATATAAAACAGCAGAGTTTACTGTTGTTTGTTTGGATCTTGCAGTATCTGATGTGACTCTGTCTCTGATATATCTTGGGTAGATCTTTTGTGTATAATCATCGACTCCATATACATTAATACCACCTGGCACAAGTAAAATGTTCTGTTTATCAAATTTTTGGATTTGATACTCAGAAACGGGAAATACAATTCAGGAAAAGTTTAGATTGCTAGAATGACAAATGTAATTTGATACTCTGTCGGCGTGCTTATGTACCGGGAAAAACGCTGATAATAACTCCAATTGAAAACATTTGTTATCATTGTTCCTGACGTTGATACAACATTTCGTATTTTTAATTTTAGTTGGCAGATCGAAATATGAGCTATCTCGCAATGGATTATATTTCATCGTATGAAACATAATTTATGTTATTTTATCGAATCTCCAATCCGATCCAGATGTTGTGTATTCATCAGTCGTTATCGGTATCTCCTGAAATATATTATCAGACAATGACCAAAACGTTGTTCCAATCAAAACTAATGTAACGATCGGCAAGTTCTTCGAACTGCTTTTGTTTTTGTCGTTGTTGTATATCGACTATCCGATCTGATGATATACTCAACTTTGAAAAACGAACATGAAATTGCACAATGATTTTTAGACCCTTGTGCGTTGCAAGTTCAGATTTAACTGTTGGTTGAAGTAGATGAAATAGATTTGTTGATGAGAAATTTGTTAGTCAAAGTTGATTATCAAATCTACAGCTATTGTCAAATGCAGCAAATGCTGTTGCAATATTTTTGGGCTGATACTTTGTCACAAACAAACTTCGTTTTGCGATATCTGCAAGTTTCAGCATCATATAATATTGTTTTATATTTCTCTGATAATACGATACGAAATTGTTAATTAGAGATTTGATAAACGTTATAGTGTAGGATGGCAAATTTATACCAACAACCCATTATCATCAATAGTCACGCAAGGTGCCAGGAAATCTTTGGGTGCCATCCGAAGTATAATGTGTTTGGCGGCAATGAACTTGGTGTCGTTATAAATCTTAAAACGAAAAATGTGATCGGAGTATTAAATCAGTAGGTTTCCAAATAACAGTAAAAGTAGAATATGATAATGAATATGCAAAAGTGTTCTTACACGATTTTATTTATACATTGTTCAATGATGATATTCCAGCGGGAACGCAATTGTATCGTGTCAATGATCAAGTCACCGACAATAACATTGCAAATTTGCCTTTGAGGGAGGAGTTTGAACCAAATACGATCTACGACTTGTATGAGGCTAGCAGAGGAGGAATTATAAGAAACATAAAAACAAGAAAAAAATATTAGTCGTGTTGGTAATACCGATTATTTGATGGTTATGATAAGAGGAAACAATGCTAATTTTATTAACTCTTACATGCACCGTTTTATTTATGAGGTATTTAATAGATCTATACCCGAAAGTCTTATCATTCATAACATAAACGGAATAAAGACGGACAACCGAACTGAAAATCTTGACATTGTTACACCAGAGGAAAATACGAGACGCGGCAGAGGAGGTGTCATTAATTTCAAGAATCCTATAAAAGCTGTTACAGCCACAAACTCTATTATAGGATAATAAATAATATTTTCATCAATATCCGCAGCTTCAAAATATTTAATGTTCATCCACAATCAATACAATATGCTGCAGATGGTACCAGAAAATCAGCTTTTTCAACAACATCTTTTGATAGAATCTTCTTTCGATACTCAGTTACCGTTTGATATAGCGGCAACATTGCTATTGGTCAAACAGCAGTTGACGTATTTGTTTAGAGTTTCTCTGTCGTACTCGATCCAGATCTTACATAATTTCAATATGCGATCTTGTTCAATATTGCTGAGCAAAATCAGTTATTTTTTTCGTTCTACTTCGAAGTAGGACATCACATCAACATCGCGGCGAAATATGTTTCTTATAGCCTCTTCAAGTTGATATGTGTTTACAACAATAGCTCGAGTAACAAACCGTTCTATGTTATTCTACTATTTAACACAAAATTAGAGTGCTTTGCAGCTTCACGCTCAATTCACAGATCGATCTTTAAATTATCTCTAAAATTTTCTCTGGTCAAGCAACAGTGGTCCCATTTCATGACAGTTTCCCTGTCATATCTAATTTTTTTATCTTTCTCAAGTTCCAAAATCTCAGAATCTGTTACAGTACCTCAAAGGCAGAGTAAGGATCATATCCAACGATAAGATTATCATGTTTGAGATCTGGAGGGGGGGTTGGGTTGTTGTTGTTTTTTTGTTTTTGTTTTTGCTCATAAAATTTTTAAACGCGTCAAACGGCAGGTTCATATTCAATATTTTATCTCTGACAATACTCCTTATTTCGTCTGGCATTTTGCATTACTCTTTATTAGACAAAAGTTTTATGTATAATGTCGCTGATAAAATATGATATGTTTCAAAGATTGTCTGATCTTCGATCTGACCTACATAAAATTAAAGATTGTAATGGACCGATTATAACACACCGGATTGCAGAGCATCACAAAACTGCTTGCAGATTAAAGTTTGATCTAGAAACATATTTATTTCCTGTACCTGATGATCAACTTGCGGATGAACAAGGTATTATACCTCCGCACGAATAAGTTTATGTTGCAGCGCAATCAGGATATAATGTCAAAAACCATTTTGCCAATAAGATTTTTAAAGATTGATTTTACTGTCACAGAGCATCAGATATTTTGGGAAATGCTCAAGCCGTTTATGCGTATTGGACAACTTGAGGTTTATGGACGTCAAAAAATATAAAATTTTATTTTTGTAAAGATTTTAAACTTGTTGACATGTTTATCAGAAGATCGAAGACAACATCTGATATCGTTGTGCAGACCTATAAAATGTAGGTCTGTCCTTCTAAAATTTGAAAAGATCTACGGCGATCTAATCGGATCACTAGCGATCTAGTCAAAGATCTTTGATTTCACTGGTTGGTCTCCAACTGTTAAAACTATCACCTTAACCGTGCCATTTGACCATACTTCTTTTCCCAATCTTTTTAATCATTCGTTCTATAACAAATATATTTTGTGTTGTTAGTTGAAGTTCTTGCTCAAAAACCGTCATAGGACATCTTCGTTTGCAAAATCTTTCAGCTTGTTATGTTACAGGTATTGTCATGAGAATCTTATCAACGACAAAATACTTCCTTAGACCAGTTCGAGGTAAAACCTTTTACAAATGTATTTTTTTCGTTAATGAAATATCTGACACGATCACCAACGTTAAACTTGTGTCTGTGATATACGTTTTCGTTTGCAAGAACCGGATTATTTTATAGCATCGTTCGGTGATATTCTAATTGGTGTGTGTTAAGTTTTATTGTAATCTGTTATCATCGCTGGTAGATCATCAGTATATATGTTGGTGTTGTTTGCTGTAAGATATTTGTAGCTGTTTTCTTTTATCGCACGATTAACTCGTTCGACAACGACACTCTTTCCTTCGTTACCGGTAACATATTTGTTATATTGTTTTGTTTCAGGAACTGCTAGAACTGCTTGTTAAAAAACTCTGTTGGTCAGTCCAAATCTTATTTCGTTTTCGTTCCGTCTTAACAATAATATATTCTAGCACATTTGTTATCGTCGATCCAGTTTTATCAGAAACAGGAACACTAAACGCGTATTTGCTAAAAATGTCAATAACGTTAAACAGATACCGTCTGTTATCGTTGTACTGTGCAATGTTTTGCATATCTGCGAGATCTATCGCCCATATATTATCGACTGAGTTTGCGACGACCTTTCGTCGAAGAATCTTTATTTTAGGTCAGTGTAGCTCATGTGCTATCGTCTCCCTCGCAAGTTTACCAGGTACACCAACGCCAAGTTTATTTCTTGCTCCAATGATACCTTGAACAAGCTTTCGATCAACTCGTTCTCACATATTATCCGGTTTCATCTCTCGTAGTTCATCAAGCATAACCCGATCGCAATCTAGTTTGTCGAGGACGTGATCGCGATAACAAACATCATGACGCATCGCAGTTGCATCAACTTGATTGTAAGTTTCTTGTCCTGTTAACGGATTGTCATTTCGTCGAGTTGGTGATCAAGTTGATTACATGGACTGTTATATTTGTGTCCTGGCAATGTCCAACCTCCCTTTGGTTTTGGTAATTTTCCAATACTTTTATGTATATCCAATCCTGATCAGATGATTGCAACGCTGGCAATAAGCAACTATCTTATTTTCCTCCGAACACAGATCTTTGTTCACATCGTTGTAATTACATTTCGTTTATTTTTAGTCGCTGACAAAAATAACTTTATCGTCGGACGTTATTTTTGGAGTGCTATCACTCTGGGTTTGCATTGCACAACCACCAGTGATTGTATCACCTGATTTATCTTGTTTAAGAAACATACTCTTTCTCGTACCACAGACATCACAGCTACTTTTTAGTATCTTTCTGTTATTAACGGTTGTTTCTCTTGTTTCATTGATGTTATTGGTTATGGTTCTGCATTTGAGACGTATGTTGTTATTTTATACTTGATGTCCGACACAATTAACGTTAAGATCGTTTACGACCCAAGTACCGCTTTACGATCATTGCTGTCACTAGGAAACGGTTCAAATTGCAGAATAAACTTTAAAAAGTTAACTGGTTCTCCATCAGACTTGGACGCTTGCGTCCTAGACATCTGCAAGATAAACATAACGCAATAATAACCACAAGCTCAAGTTCCAACGGGCTGAAGCTGATTAGTTATAGTCTATTTTTTTAATACATTTTCTATAATGTATTTTTAATAACATCACTCGGATGAATACTAAACGAGTCGATGTAGTTGTTGTTCTAAAGCGCTACCCAATGCGCTCCGGATCAGTCGTGGAAGTCTTGTATATTGATAACACAGCTTTTATTAGTTTCTGGTGATCTATTTGCTAGTTCGTATTTGGAAAAAACTCCGATAAATCCTATGACATCTTTAAGTTTATCAGCAATTTCAAAATTATTTAACTAGGACGATTTCATCGTCTTATTCCGGTAGCATCAGTCCTCGGCCCCGACTTCCACAAGTCCGTCTTCGCATTGGGTATACATGCATTCCGCGTCCTATCCCTAACAGGTTTGGTAATAAGCTTCCCACTATCCCTGCTAGCAGAGGGCCTATGAACCCGCCCCTGACCGTGTTGTGGTTCGTTCTTTTTAATTTGTCATAGGAGTTTATCGTGCTCGTGTTGTCGGCATTGTTATAATTATCAATCAGATTAAATTTAGATTTTATAGCCATGTTCAATAAGGGTTGTTATCTCCCCGATTTATTAAATCCCCTTGCATGCTCTTCATAAATAAAGATAGAATTGACCTGTTCACAAATTTATGGGGAGCAAAAATGGCAGACGCAAAACCTGATGTATCTGAGAGAAAAATCGCTACAATGAGTTTATTCAGTACACTTTGTAGCTTCCATATTTTGAAGGACATTTATGCACCAGGCTGTTCTATGGAACTTATCACATAAGTCATCGTTTTATAATACAATGAGTGTTAAAAAGTGTAAATACATGTTGATAATATATTTCAGGTTAATAAATATATTCTTGGTTTGAATATATTGTTTGTTTTCTTTCTATTTCGTTCATTTACTTAACTATTTTTGTGGATGGACAAGTTGTTTTTTTTTTGCCTATTGATAATATGTCAGAAACTGACAACCGGTTATGTCTGAAGATTGCTGTAAATGAAACAGATGGTTGTACCACTTGCGTTTTAAGGCCAATGGACAGTATTTCAGCCATTTATAGCCAGTTAGCTTAAATCTGAGACAAATTTATGTCACAACAGGATTTGAACTCTGACCTTCCAATCCGGAGGCAAGGACCTGAACCACTAGGCCACCATATCTCACAAACTCAATGTACAGTATATGAGATTGGTGGTAGGTTATGGCAGTTGACAGTCAATCTCATCTAGCAAAACTTGTCAACTGAAACTGGAAACAAGGATCTTCTTATCCAAAAGCAATTACCTTTACCACTGGTCAACAACTGCCCAAAACAACATTAAAAACATACAGAAACTTTGTTCTTTTTTGTGTGCAAAAAACCCTGCAAACATGAACAAAAAATAAGTATGGAAAATATTGATATACATTCAGATAAATACATATCCATACTAGAATATTACAGTTAAAGTGATACTGAAAGCAAATGGCATTCCTTATTCAAAATTTCATTTTCTCCACCAATATATTTTTCATGCAAATTTCCATATAAGCCACTAATTGAATATGATTCACTGTCCACCTTAATGAAGACTTTTTCCACGCTTCACTCGCTCAGAAAATAGTTCCGGAATTACCGCTTTCTTGTAAAATGAAATAAGTCTAGGCAACATGTTGTCCCACATGTCCTTCTTAAAATATATGCGTTCAGTGGAATGACCTTTCAAAGTTCTCACAAAAAAATCGCACCACTTTTTTTCCAGTCAAACCTATCTGACCTTGAACTTGAAAATAGTACGAATGTTTTCTTTTCATTTGCAAATGTCCATTAACCAATTCACAAAAAAAACAAAACGTTTTATCATTACAGGCTTCTATGGGTGATATTTCCTGTGATTTATAGGGGCATTTTATTTCCAGTAAGACATTTTTATCTGAACATTTGTCACAACAGTCTGTAACTCCATCTGGACTTGTTCCAAGGTATGGATAGTGTGGAGAAACAATTAAACAACTTCCACACAGCTTCAAGTTTTTGTGTGTTTTTTTTATGTCCTTTGCATCTGTTACAGCAACTGTGTGATTCCGTCACCGGTGATTCCGTCTCCGGATACAGCTTTTTTTTTTGTCGCTCCTGATACTGCACCTGACGCCGCAGCTAAGCCTAACGTTCCCAACACAGGTAATATCTTTGGCAATTATGTACGTGCTGAAGTAGTATCGTTGTTCCAATTGATCCGCCAAGGATCACTTTCAATCTGGCAAATGTTGTTATTTGTGCCACTGACAGATCAAGTATAAAGGGTTTATCTTTTAACAATTTGGATATCTGGCGGTGTGTTAGAAGCAATTTTGTTGGAAAGCTACGCATTTTGAAATCTATTTTTAATGAAACCGTTTTTAGTTTAGCTATAGCTCGTGCTAGTTTTTGTATTTGTCCTTGTGACAAATCAATACCATGCAAAATATATGTCATTATGGATTTTGACATATAAAATATTTTTAACACTAAACCTGTACAGTCATTCTAATTTTGACGGCGCCAAGATTTCTGTATCTGTCAGATGTTACAAGAGCATAAGTATATTAATTATCAACTGGAGCCTCTCCTAACGCCCATGTTACCTCAATGTCAGCGGTTGGTCCAATAGCTCGTTCGCTGTGCTTACTAGCATTAAAATGAAATATCTGGTAAAGAAAACGAAATTCTTCGACAGATATCTGAGATCAAGTATCAGCGTCCTGATACTTTTGCATCGCCTCCATCAGATACATATAAACACGAGATAAATTTTTGTTAGCGTCATCTCAAAAATTGCATTCAAGATATTGCTAAGAGTTTATTCTGACAAATATTCGTCTGAGGTCAGCGTTATCAAAAACAGAGCTATTTTGCAGTTGATTATTACGTCGTTCTTGTCGTTGAAATACAACAAATATATGTTTCGGCAACTATTCGCTAGGCGCTGTTGTTATTCGCCATGTTATCTTATTATGTTCGAAATTTATTTTTCTGCTGTAAACGGCTAACATTGTTTCAAGTTCTATTAGTTTTTAGACGGATACAGCAACTCGTGGAATACATAACTCAAGTTGTGAAATCACAAACTTAAAAGTATTAGCAGGATCACCAGCAGCAGCAGTTTTCAATAGACAATCGCTTTCATCCGCTCGGTCAAGTATAACCGTACATTTTATACCAAGAAATACCTTGTTATAGTCGAGGCAAAACCCAAATATTGTGCTCAGCGGTAACATCATCGTATTTTTTCTTGTTCCGTTAGAAAACGCTTTTCGTTTTAGCGTAACCTTCGTTGAACGTTCCATTTTTGACAGTGTTGTTATTTAAAATGCGATTTGAAACTTCTAACATTGCTGTTCCAGCAGCACCAGCTGCAGGTGGAGTAATTTCAAAAATATTACAAAGATTGTAAGAGAATTTCTTATTGCAGCTGTATCTGCTGCTGATACTGGTGCTTCAATTCCAAATGAACCAGCGTTTGCTCTAAGAAACATTCTTGCTATAACCTCTCTTTCAGCATCATTAGCTCCAGCTACAAGTTCACCAAAATAAGCGAATTCGTTTGAAACTGTATTTCCACTTCCACTGTCTTTGAACCACATCATGTTTGTTGAAATAGATCTCGAGTAATCATCGCTGAACGACACCACGTTAAGAATAATACTTGCAACTGGCAAGTGCATAGAAATATATTCGACTGTTTGATTCGTAAGTTGATATCGTGCGCTTTTAAACAAACTCCATCCGTTAATAACAAGTGCAACTTGTGTATTGACGTCAACATTACCATTAGCAGCTGTTTTTATACTACCTTGAACTACAAGTACAGTTTTATGAGGAAGCAAAAATACATATTTATCTCTCTTATTAAATGTTCTGATTCCCATCTTGTTAGGCTCATCGGAGTTCTCGTCGAGCTAGTTAATGTACTCAAACTCCGTTGAAGAGTCGTTATCATCGCACGTGCTGTTTCTGATGAGGGTGCTATTTCAGAAATAACGTTTTATGTCCAAACCACTAGGAACTCCATCTTTAATTTTATCAGCGATCTTTTTCCGACAGCTGTTCCTGCTGCAGATGCGGCTCCTGTTGCAAAAGCCTTTGACGCGTCTAACGCGATTGGTGCTACTTTGTAAGCTATTCCAAGTACATGTTCTATTATCTTTGAGAAGATATTCCCGAAAAAAAAACAACTACGATTTGTTTGTGATAAATTTTTCGTTGTTTCATCTTGTTAAACAATTTGTCTGATAAAATTGACTTTGGTGAGCTAGCACACTATGGTCAACTACTGACACGCAGATATAAATAGTAAGTAACAGTTTCATTGCTAAGATGAATCTGACGACCCGATTGATCGGTAAGTGTCATCGTGATTGATATTTGATTTTCGACACTAATAGGATAGTATATTATCTGTCTCTAATTGACTTGCATTAACGAACCCAATGGAACATCAGGGCTAAAGGAATAAATCGTTTGTCCTCGGGTACCTCGAGCAGTGTATGACCCAGTTGCAATAGAACACTTTATCAGGATTGTATTTACAGCTGACTCGCTGTCATATGATACTGTCGCAGATGTGTCAGATTCGTATTGTTTTTGTTGAATCCGAGCAATGATCCGATTGTGCATTGGCTACTAAGATTGATAAACAATTTGTTTTTAGTGTTAGTCCTGCTCGTAACGTCTTGTAGTTCGAAATGATCAGATGATATACCATTACTGCCAGTGGTTATAAGATATTTTATTTTTTGTTAATATTTGTGACGTTGTATGCGCCTTGTGGTATCTTAACAGATTTTTACTCCATTGGTTTTCACCGCGAACGTAAAATCATCGTTAACGTTAGTTTTAACATTTGCCATAGAGTGCCAGAAAGTAGCAGATACTAATCCGATCTCGTACTGATTTGGGGACCTAGAATCAAGTTCGATAACAGGATTATAAAATAATGAAAAGTTTGCGCTGTTCGATGTTGTCTGAGCTGTGTCGAGTAACAGTGTCATCGACATTTTTATTTGTTATTCGCAGACAAAAACATAATAAATGTTTTGTGTTAGCGAATCAGATAGCTGTGTAACTTATGATACTCGTCAGTCATTAAAGATCCCTTTGATCTTAGATGATCAAGTATTTAAACTATTTAATTATCAATTTCTGCGCTTACGTTTCCAGCTTCCTTCGATGAGATTAGCAGCATCGGTCGATCAATAATATCAACGGCTGAGTTAAAGATTATTAATCCATCACCATCTTTTTCTTCTACAGTATCATATTCAGAATCTGATTCAATTTTTTTATCATATTCTATACTTTGCTGATCTTTTTTTCTATTTTATTTAACTCTTCATCGTCTATTTCTTTCGCCATTGTCTCATTTTTTTGCAGCTGTAAACCTTTTTCAGATCGTGAAACTGTATAAAAGACTTCCAGATATATCTTAGCAATAACACCTTGTCGGAATATTTCATATTTTTAGCATCATTAATTTCCGTAGCAGAATCTAAACCATTTCTAGCCTCATCTACTTTTGTACTACATTATTCAATTTTTTAAAAAAGAATCTTCATTTTTGGTCAACGATCTTAGTTTTCGAGTATTTTAAAATTAGCATCCTTATTATTAACCTCAAAGGCAAAATATTCTAAATGATCACTTTTTTTTGAAGATGGTGTTTTTATAATTTTCTATTTATTTCTTTCTTGTTTACTTCCTCAAGTAACTTTTGTTTTTCGCATTTCTCTAATCTGCTTACTAAATAACAAATCTTTTTCTTTCATTTTTTTGTAAAACCTCAGCTTGTCGTGCATCAGGATGACCAATTGACTCAACGATACTCTCAGCAGTTTTCTTTTGTCCTTCGAGTAGCCCTCACAGACCTTTTTCTTTTAGTTTTTCTATATCTTCTGGTGGTACTTTATCAACACCGAGTTGTTTGCCAAGTTCTTTGTCAAATACAGATTCGGTGATAGGCTTAAAGAGTCTTGCGGTTTCTTCTGCAGTTTGTAGTTGTTCAGCACATTCTTGTTCACATATTTCTTAAACGCAGTTTTTGTAGCAACATACTTGTTTTTAGAAGATTTATCCGCTCCTTGTCCATTATTGCGAATAACACATTAATTGTATACTTCTTTACAGCCTAAAAAATTGTCAAAATCCGCATCGGAACATGTACTTGGTATCTCTGGTAAGTTTACTGAATAAGAAAAAACTGTGATTTCCATGAGCGGCCTCATGATACAGCTCAACAAAATTGTCTCTTGAAAATCACCTCATTGTTCTATTGATATGTTTTGCACATCAATATTGTCCAGTCCGTTAAACATTATGACAAATATATCTTCGCCAGTACCAAGTTCATTTTTTAGTTTTTCATTGTACTCGTTCAGCAACCCATATTTGTCATGCTGGGGATTGATTGTATAGATATACACCCGATCGTAGTTGAATATGTCATTGAGTAGCAAGTTCACAAACAAGTTTGTTTTACCAGATCCAGTACACCCAACTATCAAGTAATGACAATCCGGTAACTCGTATTTGTGTTTATGTTTTATTACTTGTTGGGTATTAAAGTTTATTATGCACATCATATAAAATGGCACAAAATTTTGTCAGCAGCAATTACAATAACATGAGCTACTACAAAAAATTTGGTACGTTTATCGGTAGTTAATCCAGTGAAACAACTGCAACAACAGCAGATGTTGATCTAACATATTATCTGAAGCGATCCGGTGACATAACGACCGGCAACCTTATCATGTCAGGTCAGCAAGAGCTAGACCTCGAAACAACATATCCACCAATCAACCCACATAACTCACAGGCCGTAGGCTTTGAACAACTTAATGCTGTCAGTTATGGTAAGTTGTCAATAACTGGTGGAAAGCTGACCGGTAACTTAAGTATGTTAGGTCAGCGAGTGCTAGACCTTGAGACAACATATCCACTTTTCAACACAGATAGCTCACAAGCAGTAAGTTTTGCCCAACTTAATGCTGTCAGTAAAGGTAAGTTATCGATGTCGGGCGGAAAGATGACCGGAAATATCAACATGAGTAAATAAAATTGTAAATCTTGAAACTGAATACCCCCCCACCACCATAAATAACTCGCAAGCGGTAAGTTATGCACAACCTATCCCGGTAGATAATAATAAGCTGTCATTATCTGGTGAGATGATGGCTGGAGATATGGATACGGGTGGGAAATTAACAACTTTGAGCAATAACGATTAACAAATATCAAGTTTATCAAGGACAACTTGGTAATAAAATCCGGTAATATTATGGTGGGAAATATAGATGTGGAATAGGATAAGATATCAACTACGGCAATTCCATCAGCGGTATCAGATTTAACAAACAAAAATTATGTTGATGATAACACAGCAACGAATATTGTAACATGAGTAGCAAAGTCCGGCCATACGATGACAGGGATGTCAAGCATCAGTTCGAATAAAAAAACAACTACTTATAATCCAGTTGCCCCATTTGACTTTACAAATAAATTTTATGTTGATGCTGAAATAAGTGCAGCATCAGTAAGTAAAATTACTAAAACATCTGCCATTTATCTTAACAAATATGTTGGTCCAGTAACAGGTGCGATCAGTATGGTTGCTAACAAGATAACTTCTACGTACGTACCCGTTTCTACATCCAATCTTACCAATAAACAGTACGTGGACAGTGTTACCAAATCACAAGCGATTGGTGGTAGTACAAAACGAGCTAAAAATAGTGTCAGTCAAATTCCACATCTCGTCAATGCTATAAATAATAATTGGGGTTTTGCTGCATCTGCGTCAAGTATTTATTCGGAAAATAAGCCGGAATATGTGTTTGCATATAATTACCCTTCATCTGACGCGTTCAAGTGGATTACAGATGGAGAAACATCTCGATTTTGGATCAAATATAGTGTCCAGAGGCTGTAGCAATATGGAAATTTCATCTAAGAAGTAAAAATAAATGCTAATTTCGGACAAATGTTTGCCTAGGGCTTAGTAGGATCAAATGATAATTTAAGATGGATGACGCTGTATATAGAGCCGAGTGTTTTTGTTATTGCTTCTCGTCAATTTACACTTGATCCTGAATTTATGATAAACAAGTACTCATATTTCCAGATTCATGTTTTTGGCGCTGTACTTATCCAGGTTTGACGATGTTTCAGATATATACACTTGACGACCTAGTATAGGTCTGGCGTGCTAGCACGCTGTGATTTCAATGTTCCTGTAATATATAATGTCTATTGATCCTTCATCGATCAGGGTCACTACAAATGTTTTATAATTTTATACTCAATCCTAAAACGGAGACTGAAATAGCTGATGTTGATTCGCTGGACCCAGAGAGTGTGGAGGAAGCAAGAGCGGTCAATATAATTGCTCGAATGAAAAAAATTAACTTTACGTTTGCCTGGTTTAATTGAGAACAGTGACATTTTTGCTAGTGTTGTAGGAATGAGAGGCCCTCAAGTGAGATACGCGATCTGAGACTTTGATATAATTAGCAAATACTGTCCTGTAAGTGACTGCGAGGAGCGGCTGTTAAAGGTTGAAAAATATTTGATAAATACATTGCTTGAGCTAAATAAAGAAAATGTTTTGAGATTGATAAATCTAAACTTGTAAAACAAAATTTCATTGCGGTATGAAATCAGAGCAAGACTGACTAAAGAAGATTCATGATGAGGTTGACAAACTAGCTGAAACAAGGAAACACAAATTTCTAACAAATCGCAAGGTCAAATACACATTTGCCAAACATCTAGTATTTCGTGTACTCGGTATGGACGATTATGATAAAAAGACGTTGTTAGAAATAGTAGATAACAGTGCTGACACGAACCTGCTAACAACAGAATATCTAGTTCTCGCTACGATGTCTTAGCCTCAACTTGATTTGTTGTGGTTGAGGGGTAGGAGTAGAGGTACTAATATTAATACTAATCTAGTTCTAATATACTCTCTCTCTCTCTCTCTCTCTCTGGCGATAAAGAAAAGTATGACGTATATCACATTAATGCTGCACTAAACGCAGTATCAGATAATGAGTATAGCATTGAGTTATATGATGATGTCGAACGAGACATATTTTATCAAGAGATTGACAATATTACAACTGTGATACCTATCATTGATAAAGATTAATGAATGCATAATAGTTCTAAAAAAAATGCGTTGAACAACTACACAAAAGAAGCTGGAACATTACTGACAGAAGCGAAATACAGAAATATCAAAGAGCTGATTGCTGGATACCTAAATCTACCCACCATAGATATAGGAGAAGCTGATATTCACCGTCTTTTGTTTTGCAACAGCTAAATGCAATCCTCAGCAGCATCTAGTACTTAAAAAGTTTAAACTGGGTCTGTTATCTGATGTTGTTATATCGATGAAACAGAAGATATTTATCATGGTAGAGTCAATGATATTACCGAAATACCAACACATTTTAACCCTCCATTTTCATCCTCAGCTTTAACAGATATCCAATATGATGATATCTCATCTGATGTGTATGATAAGTACAGAGAGTTTCTTGCCGATACTGTCAATAAATAATTTCGTGCTCTTATTGATAAGGTTTCAGCTGAAAATATTTTTGCTATGGCAAGTGAAATAATTATTGAAACATTTTCATAATAACAAAAAAAGCAATAATCAACTTCGACCACATATCATCTAGTCTCTCAGACAATGCCAGCAACAAACTGATGAAATATTACAGTTACTATCATAAAAAACTTTATTGTATCAGACCCGCCAGAAAATATTACAGGAGAATCATAAGCGTGCTAAACTATGTTCCAACAGCATTAACAACAGCATGAAAAGCATCAGATGGAGGAACAGCAATTCCATTATTGCTGATAGTGTCAGGAGCAGATATTGCAATATCAGTGGTCAACAAAAAAATGAACTAAAATAAGAGAACAAAAGTGTGTCTTGTAAGATAGCAATAGCAACAGCGACTTAACTTATAATATTAAATCAACTTCTAGCTTATCTCAGAGGTGAAACGTTTATAATGTTAGATCTGATACAAGAACTACGAATTAAAGATTTTATTATTGATATTATACCAAAAAGAATTGTAAAATATGAAAAACAGTATTTGGTAAATTTTGTGTGAAATATGAAATATAATCTAAGATATTACAGTGGAAGATAGCAGGTTAAAGATGAAGAGAGTTATCTTCCAGAGTAAGTATATGACGATTGTGCGTAACATTGAGAAGTATAGCACATACTTCAAAAATAGAAACAAGATTAAATTGTCTCTGGTTTGCAATGATTATTCGGAATAGTTTGATAAACTTGCTAACATCGTAAAAGAGCTTGTTAAAACTATTGACAATCTTTATATTCCAATATCGCAAAACAAATACCCAAAAATTACAGTAGATGATGAGCTTAAAAAATGTTATGTTAATAGACAATAGTTTCTCATGGAAACTTTATCAAAATGTTAGAACCTGATTCTCTTATCAGCGGCATAAATTTGTACTTGTTCTGTCATGATGATGCGAGTTATATTATTCCAAAAGCTGAGATGTTACAAATATCTAGAGAAATCTCTGTCAATTTTGTGTGAAATGTCTGATATAAAAACTGCAAGCAATTTCATAGTAAAATTTTGTGTGAAATATATCAGTAGTCTTATAAAGGGGGTGTTTCTGGATCAAACCCTATTTTGTTTGATGACGGCTACTATTCAATGGTAGGTCCTTGACAACTATTCCGAATAATCATATATTTCATGGCGTGGTACAAAGTAAAACATATTTAACAATTGAAGAATCCATTCCTTAAATATATCCCATAGTTACGCAGGCTCCAGAATCGAAGTGTCGAAGTTTAACAACACACCACTCCTCTTATGTCACGTGTTTAGGCTCGAATAAACAGTAACACAAGAAAGAGTGAAAACAACAAGCTTTTAACAATACAATAATTTATTTCCCTGGAAAAATTCTGTAAAAATGAAAAGATATGAACTTACGGTTTTATAGAATCAAGTCCAAAATAATCCAAGAATACAATTTTTGAAGTCCTAATAACAAAATGTTCTACTGATTTTAAGTTCGAATCCCGACGAAGAATCCAAGATGGAAGACGATGACGTATGCTGAAATATGTAGTGTTGAAGTCTACAGTTCCTTGTAGAAACAAGAATTATCACTCCGGTTTCTGATAGCTGAATAAATTTTTATTAAAAAAACTGCTCTTGTTCCACAATATTACATGAGCACACGTATTTTCCAGAAATATAATGGAATTAATCCTTTTGAATCCAAGTAATTTGAAATAACTCCAAACCAAGTAATTTGAAATAACTCCAAACAGCACAACATACAACTAACAGTTTAACAGCCCAGCTTCTACTGAGATTAGTTCTCCAAAACATGGGTTATATGGTCTTTCTAAAACGTAAACAAGGGGTCACGTGATCATCTTCTGGAAGGTTATAGAAGCAATTACTTGTTACAGATCACGTTTACCCAGTGTGACCCTGATGAAAACCAATCATTTTACTCTAAGAAATAAAAAATAAAAAAAATTATTTACATCTTAAATACAAAGTCCCATCATGACCTCGAAAACAACCAATCATTTTAAATAAAATAGAACTTTACGATGGTTGCTACAAATTTTGAAACAAGGTCAGGATTTAGATCAACACCTGGTGTTTATAAACTAACAGTCAAGGTCAAACTATTTTCTGAAAAAAGTATCATCTCCAGTGAATAAATTTACATTACAATATCATGTAATGAAAAGTGAAAAATTTAAAACTGACAAACAATTAAATTGAAATAAATATATATTAAATTAGATACAAGTAAATTAAATATACATAACAACTCCCAACATCCCTTTTCATAAATTCACCTCACTTTCATAGGCTGATCATATAAACAGTAGTGAAAAAAGAGAATGGTAGGATTTGAATGACCTAATCCGTCACAGTAAATTACATTTTTGATATTTTGTAAACTATTCTATCTGATCAGAAAGTATGATTCAGCAACATATCATCAGGGATAAACGAGCAGCATGGGCTTATGCCGAGTGTAGGTGACCACTGCAGCCCCCCACACTGGTTACAGAATTGCTGTACACAGTTCTCATGCACTTACCGTTAACAATTGCACAAGGTATGGATTGTCGACGACTACCTTCAACAGTCCAACTTCACATATTTAGCTGTATCCCACGTGCAGTACCTGTCTCACTCAAGCAAGTTAATGCAAAGCTGGCTGGTGAGACAAAGGTTAAGCAGGCGCCTACCAAGCAGAAAATTCAGTCACCAGGAAAAAGTTTGTCACATATGATTACCAAGACCAGGATAATGCTGGCACTAATTTCTGCTGTGCTAGCGTACTCAACCTTGATGACATTCTCTGCTGTAGCCAGCAGCAAATTAACTGTTTTGCCACCTACAACATGTAAATGATCTGGAACTATGAACCAAAAGACAATCATTAGTGCAGAGTAGACCACCTGGACAACGTCCAGAGTCACTCCAAGGACAATGTAAGGGTGACCTGCTGAGAGGGACACTGCAAAAGTGGGGATGTGCCATTGTGTCTGTTAGAGCTACAGTCAGCATAAGTGCGAGTGCTGTCAGCACAGACTGTGGGAGTAGGAATGACAAACAGCAGGCTCTGACTTCAGTGACATATATGTTGGACGAGGACTTGGTCCAGTAGAAGCTGTGTGTCAGGGGAAACAACCTACATCTCTTCACACACATACTCACTCTTAGGCCTTGTGTTCTTGGTACTAAGTAGATAATATCGTACGGGTAAGCAACTGCACATACTTTTCTGTAGACCTTAACGGACCATACAGTGCATAAGGGGTGGATGTTGCTTGCCTTCTAGTTCTCCCATAACATGTAGGTACCAAACCAATGAATCTTGGGGCAGACGTTTCTATTCCAGACTGGCCTGCCACGTCAGTATTGTTGAAGCTTAACTTGTACCAGTTTCAAGACCGGCATCAATTGGTCTCTTACATGTCATGTTACCTTGTCATTTAGAACTGCCACAATGACTGGTAACCTCCAAACACACTCAGTACAGAAAGCAGAAAGCAGCAAATTACGGGAGTACTGGAATTGAAAGAGCCGCTCGTAGAGTGTACCATTCAACTGCTCCATAATACCATACAGGTGGATAAACCCTCAGCTGGGTCAACCTGCAGCTTTTTAGGTCACTTTAGTGGCTCTTGTAAATACCTTATAGTGAACAGGCGACTTTGGAAGCCTCCTTTGCAGTCAGTAAATCCTTGTAATGACAGGCGATATCAACCCATGATCAGCGCATACTTGTACATGTGTTGCCCAACCTTGTCGTGAGGCAGAAACAAGAAATCAGCCTGGTACACCTCATTGGAGTTTGGAACATAACCACTGCCTGGTGATTTTGTGTGTTGTCTGCAACTAAATCTGCCACATAGTTGAGATACATTTTGGCAACGTCTTGTGAGACTTGCATTTTCTGTCAACTTCTTAATCCCTGTCATGTCCTTCCAGTAACACAGAGAACTGTTGTATGTGGCTGCATTCTTAGTGTCTAATGTGTCTTGTGGTTTGAAGAAATTTAGCAGTTGGTCGTGCTTTGTCGTTGTGATAGCTATTGACCTACAAAGGAACAGCTCTCACTCCAACTTGATAGCACAAAATATTGCAACCCCCTCCCCTTGGCGACAAATATCATATCTGTTTTTGCTGCTCATAAGAGGGCGTGTACAAATCTGAAAGCTGAGGATCGTCACCAATCTTCAAACCGTCATCTATTTTTCTGCCAGGCACAAGGTAATACTCACCATGCCAGCTGGAGTCATGTAAAGGCATTCTCTAAGAAAGTAATATAACTTGCTTCTGGCTTATCTCAGCAATTTCAGATATTTAACAACTTTGTCGTGCTCATTGCGCAGGTGGCCATGTCTATGATTCCATGGAACTGTTTTTGAACATTAAAGGTCCTGCCTGATCCCTCTGTCAAGCTACGTATTTGGATCTGTGTGGCCGGATTGCTCAAATGTATATTAAAATGCAATCATTGGGACTTTCTACCTGGCTCCATTAAAGCCTTTTGACTTGTCCAACATAATATATATGAAGCTGTCTTTAGCTCTGCTCTCCTGGCTGTCCCGTGTGAAGTAGTGAACTCTGTACTTCTTTGAAAAGTCAAACACAAACAAGCTTGGGGATTCTGAAATGGCTATCCACTCAGGAGGAGAGCTAAGCAATAACAATATTATCAAGATGGCAGCAGTGGCTGCCATACTTGATGTGTGAGCAGCACCATTTTCATTTAGGATCAGCTAGGCATCATAATAAGTCTTTTTGGTAAAAACCCCATGTTAATGTGACTTTTGTTCAGGAGGAGTATAGATAACATTTTTATGAGGGCTGCTGAGGTTGCCATATTGGAGATAAGCACCATTTTCACACTGAACCAAGGAGTAATGATAACAAGATTTTAAAGATGTCTGACGTGGCAGCAATAATACATGTCTGAGCAGCAGCATTTGCATTTATGAACAACTAGTTTAGAGACGTAGCAATACGTAAATCTATAGCATGTGCTTTTGTCTGTGATTGAGAGCAAAGTTTTGCCTACCTCACTATTGTCAAGTTTTGCCTCCCTGATTTTTGAAACAAGATGTTTATTAAACTTTGAGTTCAAGGTCTAACCTTATTTATGAACTAAGAATGTTCTGGAAGAGAACTTGTTTACAATATGGTGGAAATTCCATTGGAAATTTGGGTTTTCCAGAACTTCTGTTGTGTCTTAGGTCAAGTGAAATTAGTATATGTAAAGGATTTGGTAGACAATTACTACTGTTTCATATCAGTCTTTGGGAATCTATGATCAGAGTTTATATAATTTGAGGAATCATTTATATTCAACTGAATTACAAAGTGCTGATTGACTTTTTGGACTAAAACAATACTTTGGAATTATTGAAGACTCTTTTAAAGACATTGTGGATTCTATCATTGTTGTACATAAACACATTCAAGACTATTGATACATCACAGTTAAGACACTAGGTACATCAACACACTCAAGACTTGGAATTAATTCAAACCATTCTTTACTTTTGGACTTGTGATATTAGTTTTAGGCATATTTGGGACTTAATTCACAATAACGCATCTTTTGAATTTTCAATTTCTATTCTAGGGAAATAAATTATTGTCAAATTTTATTAAACTTGTTGGTTTCATATTTGTTCTCTGTTACTTAGTCTATGATCACTGACTCGTAACATTCAACAAACATGTGCTAACTAGTTCAGAAGGTTAAGCAATAACAAATTTGTGCCAATGGATGGACAGACAACAGGCCATCCCTTAACCTCTCCAGGTGTATGACCAATAGAGCTAAGTAAACAAAATCCAACAGATGCATTTCTATATAATAAATAAGGCAAAGAAATCACACACTTTGAAAATATTCGTCCCACTCCTCTGTTTTGGGGGTTTGTCCCATTCCTCTGTTTTGGGGGTTTCAGTGTGCAGCATTCATCATTCCTTTCTTTTGCCAAACATTCTGGGTGCAACTTTATTTTGGTCAAGGAACCTTCTTCTGTCTGCTTCTTATACTGTTCTGAAATCTCCTCCACCTTTTTCAAGTTTATTTTGCAATAAAAAAATAAATATCTGTAATAAACATATCTAAGCTATACAATTAAAGTGACATTCATGATGGTCCATACACTCTTCCTACACAAAGCATGTGTGTGTGTGTGTGTGTGTGTGTGTATATATATATATATATGCAGTGTGGGTGCTGTCATATCAAGTACTTGCATCACCTAATCAATTTACATTTTTCTATATCTGCAAATTATTCTTTGATCTTTGGGTTAATGGAATGCTCCCCATAAATCAATTTTGATAAGAATATTTAAACAGGAAGATACTAAGCTTTTCAGTTAGCAAAAACAACAAAAGAGAAACTGTGTATCCCTTTATTTATCAGATTTGTGCAAAACTTACGGTTGTTGTCTAAGTTTGAACATGCTATTTTATCACACCTGCAAAGAATAGGCTAGATGAGATGCTTTTCTGATGGCATCGATGAAACTTTTGATGCTAATGCTGGGTTTGCACATGAATCCATATTTCGGAAACTGCTGCATTTAAATTCATGAAACCTGACAGATGATTTTGTCTTGATGAGTAATATTTGTCTCAATAAAAGTGGTTCCAGCAACCTATTTTTCACATTCCAGTGATCAAATAAGCTTTAATCTCACATTCAACCTTACATTTTATAATCAGAAAGTTAAAATTATGATATGCATAGCTGTCAACCCCACTGCTTATGACAAAACTATTGAATTTCAGGAACAGTTATTGATTTCTAAAACTTTAATGCATAAGTAACTATTTACAACATCGACAACTATCAGTAAAGTAGGACAGTAACTTAATTATTTAATGTCTAAGATGCATGTGTTGCACTGTTCCATCTGGGTGCCCATTTAGAAGATGCAAGAATGCAACACACACTCAGCCATGGCTTATTCATAGGAACCTTTTCCACACCTTTTTTTCCTCAATCATTATTGATTCCAATGTACCATCTTTCACTGATGATCTGAATTCTGTGCGATTTTTATTAATGAACACTTTTCCTTCTAGAACAAGTAATCCTTTGAAATTTTACTGTCTGGAAAAAGTGTGCAAAATAAACTGCTAGCAACACTAGTAACTTTGGAAGGTTCATTTTCCTAAAGGAATTTAGTAAACTGAACTTTGATCAAATTACATCAAGGGTTTCTCTAACATTTTTTTATGTCAATAATTCAGGCAGAGTCATTGAAGATGAAGCAGAAACCTTATCATTATTGGCTTTTTCATGCTTTTTTATGTCATGGGTGCCTCCATGTCCATTAGCAAAATCACAATTACATAATTTGCAAAATGCAAAGTTTTCTCCTTTACTAGATGGTTTCACAAATCTAAACAAGATGGCACAATTGTCCTTCCAGTTCTGTTTTCTTTTCTTTGCTGAAAAAAATTCTGAATCTTCTGCTTTCCTTTTCTACACGACTAGAATTTAAATATTATGAAGAGATACAGTGATAGCGGCAACTGCTTTGTGCAATCCAATATGGTGGTTAAATAATAATAATAATAATAATGAGGACTTTGTATAGAGCCTAATCTTTAGAAGCTCTAAGCTCTTTGAGCCTCGATTTCGAATGAAGCAACTGTATTTTAGAACTCTATATCCCGATATATATGCAAAACATTTACTCTCAGAATGGATCCATGTGCCTGTTCTAAACTTAAAATTGCATGGAAATTAACTTTTTTATATTAAAAGACGGATTTTTAACAAGAAAAACGTATACACATATTCAGGTTGAAAATATGGGACAAATATGGACAGAATGGGGCACTTGCCAGCTATGTACTATGCTATAGCTGTCTATTATTTCGTATAAAAATAATATATTAAATAAAGGCCTCAATACTCAATATACTTTACCGTCTAAACAGCCCTAAAGCTTGGCAAAATATACATTTTCAAGCACAGACTTATCTCTAGCATAACATACTAAAATACTGATAAGTCTTAAGCCTTGCACCACAATGATATCATGGGCACATGCTGCTGTCATGACATCACATGACAAAATATGATGTTGGAATGTTAGAAAATGTAATATTAGCCAGAAATATACACTGTTGGACAATATCTTAAGCTGAGTGCATGTATTGCCCACCAAGATATTTTGTCAAGTAGTGGTGAAGGCTAATCATGACATAATGTGAAAGAACTCAGCTGGGCCATTACTGAGCTCCATATCAAAATAAAAAATGAATGTACTCTGCAAATAAAATACAGGTTATTGCACTGTATTGGTCTTAAGAAGATCTTTCTTGGATCACAAAAAAAAAAACATAAAATAAAATTAGAAAAAAACATGACTTAATTTTAACAGGTTAAGACATATTAATAAAATATGTGTTTAACTTTATTTTCATTCATATGCTGTCTCGGTGTAGATTAACAATGTTTAGATCAAACCTTCAAGATAGATGAAAGTAACAACTTTCAGAGAGCATAAGAAGTGAGAAAAACTTTCATTTCTTATTTCAGAGGAAACTTAAGAGATACTTAAAATACAAACTTAAGCCTGTTTACAAAAATTTCTAAACATATCTGCCATACAATAATTACAATGAGGCAATGTCATTGAACTGATTCAAAACTAATTCTTTATTCTGATCTGCTTCTTCAGCTTAGTTATGAAATTCATTAACTGATAAGTACAACTTTGAAAAAGGGATCTATCCAGTTTCCTCCTTAAAAGTTAACTCAGCACTGATATTTTTTCAAGTGAAAGAAACAAAGAACAATCTGTCAATATAAACCAATTGCTGAAACATTTGTATGGCATAAATGACTATACAGACTCCACCAGAAAATAGTCATTATATCTTTGAAGGGTAAACTAGCAGGTGTGTGATATTTTGTAAATGTGGGTGATAGGAAACAAACTTTGTGATATTTTACTTAAAAAATAGGAAATAAATTTTGTGATATTTCACTTAAAAAATAGGAAATAAACATTGTGATATTTCACTTAAAAAATTTATACAAGCTATAAGCATTCAATGAGACTAATTTCTTTCACAGATAATGAACCATTATTTGTTCCTACATTTGAGAAGGCCACTGTTTACTCAGAAACGTATTTGCCTTTGCATATGAAAAAAAAATCAAAAGTTACAGGAGAGCTCACCAAACAGAATCAGTTACCATATCAGTAAATAAAAATCCTTTCAGAAAGTACTGAATTACCTTTCAACATATTTTATCATGGGAATAATAATGGACAGCTGTATAAATGCAAAATATTTAAAATGAATGAGACGCTGAACAAACATTTTGTCTATTTAGATTCACATGTTTACAATATTTGATGAAATAGGTATGTGGATCTCTCAAGAGTCCTTCATGTACTCTCAGGAGTCCTTCATGTACTTAACTGACAAATTATACACATATATAGTCTGGATACAACTGATTCTAATCTTTGCCTGAACATTAATGTGATATCATAACATTGACAGTGTATGGAGTATATATCAATTTTAAAATATCATGACATAATTCAGTTTGTAAAATGGGTCACTGTTGAATATATCTGATAATTTAGGTAAAACAACTACATGATCATTTGATATTGTTCCATAGTGTTGTCACAAAAGTAATAAGTACCTTATATTAACTCATTAAAATAGGAAAGGCAACTAAAACTCTGTGAAGGTGGAAATATTACATTGACAGATCCTCAGAAATGTTTCTGAGATAATTAGTTCATAAGCTGACTTGTTTAAAAAAATCAAAATGAATGAGTGCAGAATTAGACAAACACTATTCCACCTGTTCAAGTGCTTGTTGTTTCATGGACATTTTAATCAGTCTCTCATTTGACTTAATGAATACTATACAACTATTGGAAATTCTGCCCATACTTCCATCCAGTTATTTATTGGACAACTTAATTATCTGTTCAAAACTCCATTTAGTCATCTGGGTGTTTTTCTGTTTGTTTTCCCTCTCAATCTAAACCATCTGGGTGTTTTTCCATTTGTCTTCCCTCTCAATCTAAACCATCTGGGTGTTTTTCCATTTGTTTTCCCTCTCAATCTAAACCATCTGGGTGTTTTTCCATTTGTTTTCCCTCTCAATCTAAACCATCTGAGTGTTTTTCCATTTGTTTTCCCTCTCAATCTAAACTGTCAATCTGTTTGTCCATGTCTAACCATGTTTTCAAGTTCAACCATCTGTGTGCACATCATTCCATCCTTTTATTCATCCACGTTTGTTTGTCCATCAGTTCCTTAAGTCATCCACTTGTCTACTGCCCATCTTTATATTTGCACTTATCTGTCTTTTCATCACTTCATCTATCTCCCCATTTATCAAATTTTGTATCCATCTACATTGTTGTGTTTGTCTGCCAATATAAACAACTGTCTGTTTGTCTTGTCAAATACTTGACTTTTTATGTCATGTTAAAAATCTCTTGGTTCAAAAAGAAAATATATTAAAAATGAAATATACCATGAAAGTTTGCCTTTATTTCATAGTTATACCTCCCAAATTGCACTTTAAATTTGGATTACAAAACTACTGTTCAGACTGAAAGAGGAAACTAGTGAAAAAGAGAGTTGCTATCATGTGCATACATGCTAACCTATATACATACACTGTACATATAGAGATACATATTGTACATATACATATATACACTGTATATATATACACACACACACACACACACACACACACACACTGTACATATACATATATACACTGTACATATACATATGTATATACCAAAATTACATATTTGGAAATAGCTCTATATGCATGTCATTTGTAAAATAATACATCAAGTATACTTGCTTAATGTTGCCCAGAAAACAGCTAGTCATGTATACGATTTAAGAAATGCAGCAAAGGTTAGAAGAAGCAAATCATATTGGCGTTATTTTCATGAAACAGCAAATTTGCTAATATGTTTAGGTATGTGTGGGTTGGTGGGTGGGTGTGGGTGTTGTATGGTGTGGAAAGAATTCACGTGTGCATATGTGTGCATGAGTATGTGTTTTTGTGTGTGTGTGTTTTAAGGGAATGTTTTATCACTCTGATGAAAATAAATGATACTGCACTGACACATAATGGGATCAGGTTTCCATCCTATAATTTACTTCCATGTAATATATACCCATTCTATCGACCCAACCCTACCCTACCCTACCCAACCCTTCTTAGGACCATCTTGGCTGTTGCCTTGGATGTAATCTACAGATACATTTTGTCTGCCATAAATTTCTTTGGAAAAATAGAAACTGCAATCTCTACATTTATGATTGGACTGACTGTAGGATTAACAGAGAAGGTGTCAATGAAAATATAGTTTGATGTATTCACACCTCAGTCAATCCTTGTTTAGTAAATTACATTGGGTCTGAATGGCAGTTATCAACCCCCATTCGAGATGTAATCCATATGACTGACCGAGTTGTGAATGCCCCACCCATAAACCGCATTAAGGGCAGTAATCCCAAAGCAACAAGGCAGTTAATAAAAAAATGTACTTATGAAACTGTTTATTGCCCTCTCTATCACACACACACACTATGCAACTATATATATATATATATATATATATATATATATATATATATATATATATATATATATATATATGCCCTCTCTATCACACACACACTATGCTTGTTGTTGTTGTTGTAGGGTTTAACGCCATTTTTCAGCACGCGATAGGCTATACATGGCGGCCAGTATTAATGGTGGAGGAAGAACCCGGGAAAACCCCAGAAAGAACCACCGACCCACGAGAAGCTACTGGCAAGCTTTCTCACATGTCCACATTAGCCGAATCCGAGACTCGAACCAACGCAGACAGAGGTGAGATGGCAGTGATCCGTAACGAAGAGCGCTTTAGACCACTCGCACACACTATGCAACTATATATATATATATATATATATATATATATATATATATATATATATATATATATATATATATATATATATATATATTAAAGTATTTACCCATATTTGCCAGTAACATATACAACTCACAAGGTCAGTTATAATGAAGATGAAATTATTTGACTTTTACCAGTTTATCTATGTCAGTGAACAAACAGTTATTTTTTCTATTAAAGTAACTTCAATACAAAAGGTGTCCTGTACCAGTAAAAGGATAGACAACTGACATCCTAAAGTTCATACAAAACGGACCTATACAACCTAAGCCGAGTATTTTTTATTCATGGCAACTGTGATACAAAAAATTTACACTGGCATCTTTATCACTGATTTACCAGGGGCCCCGAATGGCCGAGTGGTCTAAAGCGCTCTCCATTACAGATCATTGCCATCTCACCTCTGTCTGCGTAGGTTCGAGTCTCGGATTCGGCAAATGTGGGTATGTGAGAAAGCTTGCCAGTAGCTTCTCGTGGGTTGGTGGTTCTTTCCAGGGTTTTCCCGGGTACTTCCTCCACCATTAATACTGGCCGCCATGTATAGCCTATCATGTGCTGAAAAATGGCGTTAAACCCTAAAAACAACAACAACAACAACAACATTGATTCACCGATGAGGATTCTGGCTAACTGACCATCCAGCCCAAAATGTTGATCCCTTTGGTGGTTCATTTAAGCACTCTAGGACAAACTAGATCTTGACATGATTAGATGTGTCAGGTTTCATGACAACCTTTCCAGTAGATTAGGCAGAGGCATGATAACAAACTTGTACAAATGGACAAATGAACTACAGATGTCAGACACAGGACAAGAGACCATCCCATAAGCTCTTCTGGTCTATGACCAGTGTAGCTTACAATACACAAAAAAGGCACTTACATAATGATGAGAAAAATGCCACAAATCAACAAACTCTGTTTGAAAAACAAGTCCACTGGTATGGTCACCCTGCTTATTACATCTAATGCAAATCTTAAATCACTAAAAGAAAACAACAAAAATCAAAGTTATCAAAATGAATATATTTTAATATTCCATACGAGTTTGATCACAAACAGCTGGGAATAGATCGATTCTTATTTCATATAAATTAAAATATATACTCAATAAAAGTATAATGACAAAATGCCATCATATAGAAGTATATGAACTCATTGTTGCAAAATATATGCATACAATTATCAAGTACAATACTAATTTTGGAGGAAAACAAAGCAAACAACTATTAAAAATAAAACTGTTATCTCAACCAAATATTTTTCTGTCAAGTGTTTTCACTGAGGACTAGAAAAAAATATGTGTGTTTCCGATTGGCCAGCCATCCCTGTTTTTCATTGCCGCACCCCCCAGTAAAAAAACATCTTGAAACTGATGTGTGCATCTAACTGAGCCAGCTTAACCCCAGTACTGGAAGAACTTAGTACATTATATATTCTAATCATTATATATATATATATATATATATATATATATATATATATAGGGTTTTTAAAAATAAACAGAACCTACCTCTCCACCCTAATTTTAAAACCACTGCAATAGGAAACACACATTTGTGGAGGGGGGGGGGCTAATTAACAGAGTCTTAGTCATCTGGAGTCCTACATAGGAAATCAAGAGCAATTATAACGGGTCCTGCTACTGGGAAACAGTGTTGGCTTGCTCAGAATCTAATCCTTTGAAATACTATAATTTCTTCAATACTGATATTCTGACAGCAGCTTGGACCAGGGAAGCAGGATTTATTCTTCACTGACAAACCTGTTTGATTTATTCCATTCATCAAAGTATGGAACAAGTTATAAATAAAAATTTCTATAATCCTGAGACATGTCATCTTGCTCCAAGCTGTTCATTTGTTGCAGCTCTAATGATGTTAATAAGTGCAGTCTTTGCATCAGAGTCTGAGAACAAGTCTAATGAGTGAATGGCTCTCTGCCCATATTCCCAACACAACTCTGTACATTCCTG